>CAUHTR010000443.1:49015-134254 GCA_959609185.1 Schmidtea polychroa | reverse complement strand
NACTATACATCCAACTGTGCCGAGGTTAGTAGTGAAACTTCAGAAGGAACAGAACAAAAACCAACTAATCGTCGAGCATCTGCTTGCTGGTGAAGATACTCCTCTGATGAATAGGACTGAATTATAATAGGAATAGAATTATAATAGACTGCTTACAAACATTTTCTTTTATTTAAATATTAATTTTTATTTAAATTATTAAGTCGTTCAAAATTTGATATAAAGTTATTATTTTAAATTATAATTGCCCTTCTCCTTTGCACCACGTCGCTCCCATATTTTAAACGCCGAATTGTCCGACTCCGAATTGCCCTAGCATTGAGCACAATATATGCCTGTCGTAATTTCCTGCGCATAATCCACTAGCTCATAATGAATCACGCCTTTCATATGCCATCAAACATTATCTTCTTGGAGTAGGAAATGAGGATTGATTGGCGCTCAACCACTGATACTGATACTGAGTGGTTGTGCATGGAATGTTCATTAGATCTAGTTTGGTTGATAAGTGAACTTGTTAGTGAGTCAACGGCAACTACCAACGTGAACTTATGAATATTTCCTGCATTTAGATGACTGAATATTCAGTAAAACTCTAACGTATCATCGTTATCTGTTGGAAAATACCAAATTTCCGAATAGTTCTGTGGATCAATGATTAGAATGTCGTGAAACAAAGCGACCCAACACGACCGTTTGACGTAGACAATTATTAGTTGGAGGTGAACTCTCACAAGGTAGTAATCAACCGGAAACCACTTCTCACAAAGGACTGTTAGAGGCCCTTTTCTGAAGCCAGTTGAAAATCAAAAAGGATAAATAATTCCAACGAATTGAACGGATGAATCTGCGTAGGCAGAAATTAGAAGTAGCGTTGTGCAACGGAGAAATCATCTACCTGTGTTACATTTCAATGTTGCTTCGCAAAGGTTGTCAACTGGTTAACGGAATGTTTTATTTGTTTACGATGGAAACAACTAGAACACCTCATTCATAAACCAATCAGGTGAAAGTGTATGTTTCTCATATAGTTAGATTCTACAAAAACATATTTAATTTTAAGCACTAAGTTATAAAACAACATCATTTATTTCTACTAATAATAAATTCAATGAAAAGCGACAAATAACTTACAAGTATTTGAATTCTTACAATGATGTTCGTTTAATTACTTTCACAAAAGAATTTTTTGTTACTTTAAGGCTTAAAGTTTAAGTAAATGCTAGTTTACTTATGCAATAAGTTTGCTATGATGAAATGATAAATTAAACAAAAATTGCATCATTTTACAAATTATGGCATTAAAGTTTTAATAAACCAAAAAAAGGATGAAATGCTAATTTAATTTAAAAATTTGTAATTATTTTTAAATTTGGTATTAATGTTTATAAAATAACATTTAATGGAAAAATTATTTTCATTTTTAATTCTATTTGTATCTTTACTAATATTTTATAATTTTGGAATCGTTAATTTAATATACTTTATAATTTCTCTATCGGCATTTTTATATGGGTAAGATAGTAAAATATATTTTGCTAAATTATAGTTTACTAAATCTTACCAGACTCCTATTTTTCGATCCAATTTCATTGCCATATTTCATGAAAAGTTACAAATGCCAAATATCAAAAGGTTTACTGAAAGTAATATAATATTTGAGTTTCTACGAAGTTTAATATTTAATTAGATTGTGCAGGGTATGAAAGAGCCTGATAGACCACCATTAGAGACTGATATATCAGGCGCACCAAATTTAGATAAAGCTTTTGTAGAAGTTATAGATTTTATATTAAGGGATTACGTTGACATTTGGTACAAGCACATTTCATTAAGTAATAATTTTACATATGAAGTTCGTCAATCAATGTATAAAATTTTGAAAAATTTTTCCCTAAGGCAAATTTGAATAAAGCCTAATACTACTGATAATATTATCGAATTATAGATGTAGAAATGTTGATTGGATATCTGTAATTACAGAAGACTTACCGAATGAATTACGATCACATATACGATTATATCGACTGAGTAATCAGCATTGCCGTCGAAACAAAGATAAAGGTTTTGTGATAAAGCATTTGTTGATTTAGATTTTATTTCTCAATTTCAATCCGGTTTTTTATCATTCAGATTTGCACGAGGAATTTTTCAGCTTGGAATCGGAAACTGATAAGGAATATTGCCGGCAAAAGATTTCCACAGATCCAACAGCAGAGAAAGGTTAAATATTTATTTAATACAATATACGATTTCGATCAATACATTTATCGTCCATTTGCTATTGGATTGTATTTATAAGTAATATATTAATATGCTAAGCTATTTTGTAAGTAGTAATATTGATTTATTTTTTTAATTGATGCAATATTTTCATTATATAATCTATTTGATTTTTAATTTAATTTCTTACTACTTATATTGTATTGATGAAATGTTTAAATACTTGTTATAAATTTTTATTGTAAAGGGTAACTCAGTAAGGATAACAATCTCTGTAAGGATACGGATTCCCACTATACAAATTTATTATTACATGCAAAGTAAGATGTATAACAAGGGGTCAAAGTTTAAGAAGATTATTGTTATTAAAAGTCGAAATCGAAATATTTTTAACCGAACAAAAATGTGATTTTTTTCAAAATGACCTATGGCTATTCAAGCTGTGCTATTTGTCGGATATTTTTGATAAATTAAACTACCGTATATACTCGCGTATAAGTCGAAGTAACAAAAATAGAGAAAAAAAGGTTTAATGATTTCATTAAAAATTAATTTTTACGTTTTTTGACCCTCATATAAGTCGAAGTGGCTATTTTGACTTGAAAATTTGACGTAAATCAACTTATTTCTTCAGGAAAAAATTGCAATATATATTTACTTCGAATGATAAAATTGAAAGTTGTTTGAAAAGATCGACATTTTGGAAAGTAGGATAGAAAAGGATTCGTTCGAAATGTTTTCCAGCATTGACAATTTTATAATTAAGAAAAATCATTGTAAAAGTATTATTGCAAAAAATATTATAAGTCACTTAAAAGCCCTATAAACACAGTTATATTTTATATCAGATATTGATTTCAAAATGTTACTATGAATTATTATAATGAAACCGTTTTTGACTGGCTTGAATGAAATTGATCACCTGCCATATAAAGCTCAAGAGGAATTTACTGAGCTTTCGAGTGACTCAAAACTTAAAACTAGATATTAAAGATCCTTTGATTAAATTATGAAAAACTCAATCATAAATGGGGTCGTGAATGAAGAAAGTTTAAGAAGCCCTGAACTGTTGCAGGTGCTTCCGTGTTATCTTACCCCTAAAAATTAAATTAAAAAAGAATACATAATTATTATAAAACGATTAAACTTGTATATTGATTCTAATTAATTATAAAATCATTAATCTTCATATCTTATATTTAATGAAAAATAATTTATATATATTTGAAATTTTAAATATATCTAATTAGTCGGCAGCAATAGCAATATAGGGTTTTAAATATAATAGAATTCGGTACTTCCGAGTTATCTTACCCCCAAAAATTAAATTATAAAATACAATTAAAATAACAATATAAAAAATGAGAGAATACATTATTGATGACGTTATTGAACATTATTGAACATGAATTTATTAAGGCTATCTGTGATTTATGTGATTATGTGATTATGTGAGTTTATGTGACGCAAACGTGTTCTAAGCAACAGTGCCGATGTGTTCGACACTATTCTCAGCGACATTGTGGTTTTCTGGCCACCTGGATGACCATTTACAAACTCTTTACAAACATTTGCTGAGTTTGTAACTGTGATTTAGAAAATAAATAGGTACTTCCGTGTTATCTTACCCACAAAAATTAAATTAAAAAAGAACACATATTTATCACATCAATCACAGATAGCCTTAATGAATTCATGTTCAATAACGTCATCAATAGTGTATTCTCTCATTTTTTATATTGTTATTTTAATTGTATTTTATAATTTAATTTTTGGGGGTAAGATAACACGGAAGTACCCTGTTGCATTACAATCATTAATCTTCTCAGCGGCGTAAGTAAATTAATCGCTCCTGTATTTTTCTGCAAATGATCAAGTGCGGCCCTCAACAACACCCAACATTTGACAAAAATGTAAATTTTAAATTCTTAATGAATCTATAAATTTAATCAACAACAAAACATTCATAATATTAAATTATTAAAGTATTTTAATACGATTTATAAAAAATGACATCTGGAGCAAAAAAACTACGAAGACTTGTGGAAAAAAATTAGAATTTTTCAAGAGAAATGGGAGATTTTATATTTTTTCACCGAGGTAAACGATAAAATACAATTCTTTATTTGCCAGCAAACAATTGCTGTTTCTAAACTATTTCTAATAAATTGCAATTATGATACATTCTCGAGTATTTATTTTCAAAAAAAAATTATGTTGCGGCCCACAGGCCAGTTTGAGTTTGAGACCCCTGAGCTAATATCAAGTATTTAGTGTAACATAAAGGTTTCAGATTTTCTTTTGATAAAAATTTCTCAGCCTGTAGTGCAAAGTAGTAAAAATAATTTACGGTGTTTAACAAGTTAAGAAACTTTACATTTTTCTGGTATCAAGCGGCACGAGTAAATGAAAGTACTACAGTAAAAACCAGCAATTGACAGTTAAATTTATCGACTTATTTAATCTACTAACTTGGATACTGTCAAATGAAAGAAAATTGAATTATAAATCCTAAAAAACGTTGAATCAGAAATTTCTAATTTCTATTTGATATACTCATTTTCTTTGTTCATATCAATTTCTTTATTATTTCTAGATTTCGTTTTCTTTGTCATTTTAAGGGCTTTTAGTTACTACTATAAAATTAGTTTAGTTATAAATTAGGCTTGATAAAAATTTTATCTGAAAGGAATTTTTTTGAAGGTCTTGTTTAAATTATTTTTGTCTTTTTATTTATTTTATAATTTACATTGTCTCTTATAATACTATCATTTGGCGGGGGTGGGTTACTGTATGAACAGTGAAAAAATTAAATCCAATACCAAATCTTAAAGAAAGATTCAAAATTCAAAGAAATATCATTAAAAAGTGATTTAGATCAGTAAGATAGATTTAAAAAATAATTTAAAATTTTCGAATAAAGAACCATTATATATAAGTACTTTTATAAGAACTTTTTTCAATTTTCACCTCTGATTTCTTTTTAATTGACATTAAATTTATTAAACAAATTTGACTTTGAATCAGTAAAGATATAAAAAACCATCGATAACTTTACTGATTCATAGTTGAATTTGTATATATATATATATATATATATATATATATATATATATATATATATATATATATATATATATATATATATATATATATATATATATATCTGCTTTGCAAAGAATTTTCAACGTATATCTTTTCCACTCTTGATTGTTGCTGTTATTAAATGTTATTATTTAAGAACTTTTTTACAACATCTAATATATATATGAAAGTTTGTTTGTTACCCATAGAATTCCCCACCGTTGGAACTAGGGTGCTGAAATTTTGCATGTGACCCTCATTTGACTTGGGACAGGTCATAGGCTATGTTTCAACCCTAGGTGACCACCATAGGGTACCCTAACCCTACTCAGGGTCACCTTGATTTACAACAGTAGATACGGATTAACATTTTTCAAATTTTAAAATGCTAATATACTTAGTTTTAAATTCCATCTATACATTGCACTACTGAAAGAGAACTATTTATTCGCTATGTATTTTATAAACACTTTCTATGTAGATAAATACACAGTACCAGTAGAGTAAAACACTTCTATGTTAATTAATTAATTCTAGATATTTAATACATTCGCTAAGTAATTAATTAAAAATTATGTAAAATAAATAAATGCCAAGTCAAGAAAACTAAGTTATAGGTAAAATAAAAAAAACGATATGTCAATTAATAAAATCCATCAATAAATCTTAATTTTTTCTAAGATGTTCTTAGATCTTATTTTTTTTCGACAATTATTACAAACTTTCAATAAAGCGGTATGTTTTTCTACGTAAATATTTATTTATTATAAACAAAATTAAAACAAATACTGAACTTATAATGGCTAATAATTTTGCAGAAGTTGAAGATTATCAGTCTGATGTTGAAGTTACAAGTTTAAAGAAACCACGAGCCAAAAAAGTGTCCAAAGTTTGGACTCATGAAAAAGTATTTAAAAGTGCTGAAGAAGCAAAAAATGCAATTAAAGAAGAGAAGATATGGAGTTACTCTTATTCCAACAAAACTGAAGATGGTAAAAAAGTTTACTATCGATGCAATCAAGTTTAATTTAAAGGCAAGCAATGTGATTCTGCATTACATTTACTTTACGACTCAAGATCAGACGAAGTTATTCTTTTTAGGGCAGAAGCTGAGCATAAGCATGAAGAAAACATGTCTAAATCTGCAATATCTAACGAAGCTAAAGAACTAATTAAAGAGTTGTTTAAGCTTAAAATAAAACCTATGAGAATGTTAGAAATCTTTCATGAACGAGATATAAATCCTGTTCCTACTACTATACAATTAAGAAATCAATTAAACAAGATTAGAAATGAAGTTTACGGGCCACCAGTAATAAGTTTAGTTGAGCTTGAAAATTGGCTTCAATCATCATCTTCTATACCAGAGTTAGAAGATGAAGCCTTTGTAGTCAATTATAAAATAACTTATGCCGATGAATATGAGTGTGAAGAGAGTAATGAAGAAAGCGATGAAGATGAAGAAAACCACGGCTCTAAATTTAGATTTTTTATAAGTACAATAAGATTACTTAAGCTAGCCTCAGCATCAACAATTTTAAATGCTGATGCAACTTATAAAATGGTTTGGCAGGGCTATCCAATTTTAATCATTGGTACAACCGATTTAGATAGGCATTTTCATTCGTTTGGCCTAGGTATATGCACCAATGAAAAAACTGCTGATTTTAATTTTATTTTTTCAAGTATCAATATTGGCTTGAAAAAAATAAATGCATCATTATTCAATCCTCGTGCATTGATTTCTGATGCTTCTAGCGCTATACGTAAAGCTTATTCACAAGTTTTTAATAAAAATGAAATTGTGATGTGTTGGGCACATATGCGTAGAAATTGTGTCAAAAAAATAGAATCTTTAGTAGCTAAAGAAGATCAAAATGAATTAATTGAAGATGTAGATCAACTTCAATTGTCACAAAGCCAAGTCATTTTTGAAAAAGCAAGTTCTCTATTTGTTAAAAAATGGAGACAAAAAAAGCGACTGAGTTTTTAGACTATATGAATATGATGTGGCTTACGACACAATACTTGGTATGAAGGATACATGCCCTTCACGCCAAGTACTAACAATAATCTAGAGTCAAATAATCGAGTTCTTAAAGACGAAGAAACTATTAGAGAGCGCACGCCATTATCTAAATTTAGCAAACAAGCTTTAGATATTGTTAAAAAGTGGTCACTAGCATATCCTCGAAGTCTGAAGGAGTTTATTACAAAACAATCAATCGACACAGCATTATGGACACAGTCTTATCAATGGGCTAAAGAAAGTAAAGCAATTCTTTCGGTGCCCCAAGAACAGTCGACAAACTACTATGTTTCAGCTAGTGACGCAACTGTAACTCAAGAAAACATTGACAAAGTTGAAAAATGCGCTGGAAAACATTCGATCAATTTACGAAGCGAGCTTTTACTGTCTGGCGCATTAATTTACCAAACGATAAAGCCAATTGGGCCGACGGTCAGTGCATTTGTCCAGCATCTTTTAAAAAATTTATTTGCAAGCATGTTGTCGGCATTTCAATCAGACTTAAATATTGCAAAGTACCGGCAGTAGCTAAGAATACTTCTATTGGAAGTAAACTACCAAGAGGAAGACCAACTAAAGCTAAAAAAGCCTTATTAAAACAATATTTTCAAATATTTGTATAATAGTCTTTGTGAAATAGTCTTTGTATTTTTATGGATTTTTTTATTGTGTCACTTTTTGTTTATTCTTATGAATTTTTCATTGTTTTACTTAGTTTTTGTATTTTTTTACTTATAAAAATTAAAAATATTACCTATAATAAAATAATTAAATACCCAATGAATTCTATTTTTTTACTTATATAATTAATATTAGTAAATTAATATTATAAATATTTACTTAGAAAAAAATACATAAAGGCACTAATAAAATACATAGCGTTTAGTAAAAAATACATAGCGAATAAATAGGAGCCCTACTGAAAATTGTATCAGAAGTCGGCTTCCCATCGTAAAATTTTGTCTCTAAAAAACTTCCGAGATTTTTTTAATTAAATTTTAATGTATTTTTTTAATTATTATTTTTAAATGAATGTTTACTATTTTTTAAATCGTGCAACGCCGGGTACCCCAGCTAGTAATACATAGAAAATGGCCAAACAGCCCTTCAATTTGTGAGTTTGGACGACAATACAGCATCCTAGTTTTCATAAAAAATATTAGATTCGCCTAGAATGTTGTAAAAAATACTCGACAATAATAAATATGGCTAGAATGCCGTTTCAGGAAGAGTATTACTGAAATTCTAGAGACTGTTGAAATAAGTGAAAATTGGTAAAGTAATTCGTAATGACGAATATAAAGTCTTAGAATCAGAAAATATCGCATTGCAGGATCAGATATTTGTAACACCGTTTATAGATAATAAGAATGATAAAGATGAAAAAAGTGAATATAATGAAATCGAAGAGAAATAAATTTGGCAGAAAAGTCCTTGACATGGACACTGGTTTGAAGCGTGCCTTAAAGAAAATAAGGATGAAATGATTATTTATTTTAAATCGTAATGGAATTTTTATGTTAAATCTTTGCTTTAAGGAAGTAAGAAAACCAACCATAAATAAGCAAGAATCCTTGTAAAAGTTTCTTTCTTGTCAATTTTATAGAATGCAACTCTTTGAACCTTTTACAATGATGCGCATCTTAACCAATTGTGATATATATCTGGTAAGACACTCGTGAAAAATCCAAAAGTATATTTAATGGTATAAAATGTCGAAGTCACTGCCGCTAAAACCCTACGTGAACCCATTCACTCGTTCAATGTACACTTATATATAAAATACACTAGTACATCTCTTTTGATTTTTAATACATTTTGCGAGTAAATTTTCTAGCTTCTTAAAAGTATGAAATTTGTGTTTTATTGTTGAACTGGCACTTTAATCCTTATGTGGTTAGAATTTTTACCAGCTAATAAAGGATATATGAGTGTTATTATATGTTATTCATATATTTTTGTCAATCAAAACTATTTTAATTTCAGACTATTTGAGCAGTGTTTCAGAATTCATTTTGTACATCTTGACAAATTCTGAGGAATTTAATGTTCCCCCTCTGCGATACTTTTTAAGGGTTTTTTGATTTTGATTTCCGTTAAAATTTTCATTTATCCTATAGGAAATACTAGTCAATGCTATTTTACTACCTACTCTCAATATGGTGACAGATCCTGATTTTATCAATCAGTACATTGTATGGATGGTAAAGCTTTTTGATACTATTTTATCTTGTAACATCGGATTCAGTGTAAGGATAACTCATATACGAGTGAGTATTTCATTCAAGCGATACGAATGTCCGATAATCCAGATGAAATAAAGTCTGTCATGGAGAAACTCGATATGTTCACCAGCCGTCTGCGCAGTAAGGACAGTGGAGGCGATGACGGTGAATTTGTAAACCGGGTGTAATTTGTTGATACCGTATTATTCATAGATGCGTTGATAAAGGCTCAAATAAGTAGCATTGAATTCGTGCGGAAAATTTGTCAATCTCGACTCAATAAGTTAGCTGAACCAAAATCTAAAGAAGATGTAAGGGTTTTTATTACCATTTACATGTGATCAGAACAACATCTTAAAAATTTTAATTCTTATAATTAATTATTAGGAATTAATTATAATCATAGTTAGTTTAAATCATGGTTTCGCGACAGCAGCAAAAATTAAATGTTAAGCAAATAAATGACGTTATCATAACATCTCAATGGCAGGAAGACATTCTGAGATACTAAGCATATGTCTAACAACACAACTGAGAAGAAACTTCACAAAATGTGGAAAGATATCGCAAGAATATAACTATTAAATGCTTGATCACAAAAATTTCAGATGTTCCTACGTTCTAGCATCTAACAAAAACCTGCACCTAATAAAGACTCATAGTAATAAAAGTCCATCGATCAAGATCAGACCCATGGTTTAAAATACCAAAGATCCAAAATCTCAATTAAGTTGGCTCCTTTCCAAAATCCTTAAGCCATTCCTGAACGAAATTCCATACAATTTTCAGAATAGTTATTACCTAATGTCAAAAACAGATAGCAACACACTAATCACAAAAGATATACAAGCCGAAGATGCTCACATCATTAATAACAATTACTTTATTTATGGAAATCAGGTATTTCAGTCAGTTAAAAGTCTAACAATGGGTTCTAGCATCTCAGGTTCAAAATTCTTATGTTTTGTTTTTAATTAACTTGAAACTTGCAGTTAAGGCTTATCATATATTTTACTAATTATTTTTGTGAATTGATGCTGCTCTCAAGGATAATGATAATAATAATTGATAATAATAATAATAATAAAGTGATAATTTAATTGGTAATATTTGTTGAGCTCTAAAATTAATATTTTGGAAACTAAAAATTCTAAGTTGTGCTGTAAAAGGATTTAAAAGATCACATAATTATTTTAATAGAGGTGTTGTTTAAAATGAGCTATAATTTTAATTAGATGAGGTCCTAAAATAGATAATCGAAAGCTTAAATAAATTAAATTGAATCTTAAAATTATTAATATTAATCCTAAATTAATTTTCAATAACAATTCTATAAATTGATATATTTTTCTTAAATTTTTATATATTTCCCTAAAAATCTCTAAAATGTCCTATACAAGTGAAACTGAGTACCAAACATTAGCAACATATCACTTAGAAGAAAGCGAATCAAAAGACAAAGTCATATATATAAGTATTTGAAAATGGAGAGCAAGCTATTGTCTGGTTTCGTTTGTATTAGAATGAACATGATATATTTTAAGTCGAATCATCTCATTTTATGAATAAACACTGGGGAGTTGGCTTAGAATGTTTTTTCCTATTTCTAATAAATTTCATTTATGATACATTCTCGAGTATTTATTTTCAAAAAAAATTATGTTGCGGCCCGCAGGTCAGTTTGAGTTTGAGACCCCTGTCTTAGATAGTTATTTATTTGAATTAAATTTTTATAAATAATTTCAATATCGACAAGTTATTTTAAGTTTACATAATAATAATGACAATAATAATAATTCCCCAATAGATAAACTAATAAATATATTCTAGGATAATTTGTCCCTTGGAAAAACACTATCTTCCATCAAACTGTCTTCTATTACACTGGAATATGTTTTGAACCAGCAAATTGGCATCACTTTATTTTTGGGTAACTTTCTATGTCCATTACTGACTTATGAATTGAAAAATCAGAATTCCTCACATCTATCAATGCCCAGAATTACATGACAATTTATTTTGACATTCTCCAGTTCCGTTCCGATTATCTTAAATTGAACGAATATGACATTTTCGGTTTCGATGACCGACTTGGGAAATCCTTTGATCAAGAATTTTATCGTATCTCATTGAATGCACAGAAAATCCTGAAAGATGCTCGAGATTTGAAGATGTCAGATAAATTATTAACGGAAATCGAAATGAAAATCTCATCGAAAGAAATAATTGAGAGCTTATTCGATGATGTTTTGAAACAAGTAAATTTATATCTCTTCAGTAGGATTTCAATTTCGCTTTTGACAGTTGGTAGATGTGTTGCACGAAAAACAATTTTTCGAGGCATTTAAGCAAAGTATTTATTTTCGTCAGTTTGTCGACGAGAGTGATGAACTGCGAGATGATAGTCTTATTTCCGAGGAGGAAGGCATCGGTATTTATTTGATATTTTTTTTATTCATTTCAAATTTTGCGTTGATTTAGATGTGTGTCTTGTCGAAAATGAATTGGTAAGTTTTGATTTATGATATTTAAGAAATTTTATTGGCACATTTCTGTCATATATATATATATATATAACAACATATATATAACAATATATAACAATAAAGTGATAATTTTAGCCATTTGCTTGGAATAATGAAAAATTTTCAACTATAAGAAAGTCCTTGTCAATCTCCTGGAATTTAGCAATCTTCTTCCCAAACTTACATTTCTAATTTTCTTTTATTTCCTTTTTCTCACTTCTCATTGGATATAAATATAATATAATATAATGATACTGAGCCGGGCAAAATACTTGGAAATACGGAATTATATTATAATTATACTTAATGAGAAGTAAGAAAAAGGAAATAAAAGAAAGATAGAAATGTATGTTCGGGAAGAAGATTGCTAAATTCCAGGAGATTGCCAAAGACTGTCGAAAATATTTTCATTAAATACATTATTCTCAGCAAAAGGCTTAAATTATCACTTTATTATTTTAAATAATAAATGCTGCTACCAAAAAATCATCACTTTATACTATATATATATATATTAGGGTCGTATGTGTGGCGTATAGGTCTAACACAACTTTAAATCTGGCTCCAAAGATTTAACACGTAATTAAATAACTCAACTCGCCTTTTTTAGTTCAAAAATGTAAATATACAAATATGATTTATTACAGAAACTTTTAATCAAAACACAAATTACCACAAAAAATGCCGCGAAGTAGCTATAGCTATAAATCAGTTAATCTAACCGTATTCAGTAATTTAAAAGCAGGCGAAAGCTGGATCCTAATTGATCTACAACACCGCTAAAAATATGTAAGGTAAAAAAGGAGGAATCCCCGAAGTTTACCGCGATCGATTGTCACCCATAGATATTGGTGACAGTGTTGACTTAAAATACTACCCTCTGTTATTTAGTCAAAATGTACAATGTCGTTTCCCTAGAAAAATAATGTCAAGTTTCGTTAAAACTGTTACAATCGAAGTATCAGTCTCACGATATAGATAGATATAGATAAATTAACGTATATCCCTATTTACCATGTAATAAATTATTTTGCAAAATTCGCTCCAAATGTATTTCTTCTCGTTAATTTTTCTCTCCACAAATAAAGTCGTTTCAATTTATAGTTCTGTCGCTCAATGTGAAATTTTCACAGAGTATTGAATTTCATGATATTCAATCTCTCAATAACTGTTAAGGAATTCGAAATATGATATCTGCAAAATTTCTCTTAAAGAAAAATTTCTAATTATATTATTTAATATTATTATTATTATTATTATTATTATTATTATTATTATTATTATAAGAAAACGTCAATCAAACATTCTTTTCACGATATATTTCGACAGTTTTCCTGTCATCATCAGGTGGGATATAACAACTATACAAATTAAGGATTTTAAACAAATTTATTAATAATATAAAAAAAATTTTATTTAATAAAAACATTTAATTATTTTTAAAAAATTATAATTAAATTAATATATTATTTTTTAAAAAATTTAGCATTCAAAATTTAATTTAATTTATATTATTAATAAATTTGTTTAAAATCCTTAATTTGTAATCACTAGTAGAGTCCTGGTTCCGTATGCAATAAATCATTTCATTATTTTTTTTCGTCGATTCCTAAATTTATTCATCCTATATTTCCATTTTACTACACCTACATCCGAGATATAAAAGTCTATATAATGCACGTTGGTGTGTTCATCAGTGGATGACTTACCATTTATGAGAATGTGAAGTTATTTACTTCATTTCATTTATTCAATTTTACAAGTAAGTTTTTTTAATTTAAGTAACTTTTAAGGTTTCAATTTTGATTTTATAAAATTATGAGATCATTATTCAAGCTCTTAAATGTTAATTGTAGTCAACATTTTGATTATAAATTATTTTTAATTAATTTTCAGCGTTTTTTAGGATTTTTATGACATTTTTTATGAATTTATTTGGAATTATTTCCATAAAATGTAAGTTAGATATATTTTTAACTATAAATAAATAAAGAAATCACCAAACACATTTATTTTTTTAAGACATTTAAGAAAGAAGCGGCGTAGTATTTTTAAGTTTTTGTAATCTTCTTTATCCAGTTCATTGATATGGCGAATTTTATCATTTTATTTAATTCTATGAAATTATTATTTTTTTTATACAAGTTATTAAAATTTACGATTTTTGAATTTTTTTCTGTAAATCCAAAGATGTATATGAACCTTGTTGAATATTAGAAATGCTCCCTACACACAAAGTCGTTTGACAAGAAATATCTGATATACTGTAAAATATTTTAATTATTTGTAATTAAATGAAAAAATTCTTACATTGTCAATTCTTCACCTTCTCAAAAATGTAGCGTTTTCAGAGAAATTTCCAAAACTCTAAAGAAATATTAACTTCAAAAATATTTTATAAATAGATCTTACGATTTTTTGTCGTCCTTTTCTCGAAAACTCAAAGTAGAGTTGTCCGATTGAAAATCCAAAATTTTTCCAGCCATGAATTTTAATATATTAAAAATAATGATATGTTAACAATACTTTTAACTTTCGGAATAAAAAACTATAATAAATTTGCGTGTATTTTATATTATGTGTGCTGTATTTGTATGTAAAATTATTTTTCTGTCACTTTCTCAATTCCTATAATAAAACTTTTAACTTTCGGAACATTAAATTTTTTGCACAAAGGTAAGTTTGTGTGTTCCTATATTAAAATTTTATCGATTTTTTTTAGATTATAGAAACTTATATTTCGGATTTAGGTGTAATGAAATATTTTTCAAATATTGAAATTTTGTCTACTTGAATAAAATTATTAACTAAAAAATTTATCGAAAAAAATTATCGAATTTTTCAACTTTTTTTAATGAAACTTCATTCTTTTCAATATTTCCAAGTTTTTCTTCGATATGACTTTCATTTACTGGTCACAAAATTAAAATATAAAAAGACGCTTAAATCAAAAATTTGGAAAATATGTTCAAAACAGGTATTAAAACGTTATTTCATAACGTCCTAAGAGACAATTAATTGGATAAAAGTGTAATATATGAGTTAATAACTCTTCAAAATGATTGGTGTTATGGTTATGTCGAAAAATATGTAAAATGATGTTTTATTATTACAGATGTCACCTTATGTGAATACTACGAATTCAGAATCGGACTTATACACCGTGAGAATTGTTGATGCCGGTATGTTATGTTTAATCGAATTAAATGCAAATATTCAGACTTTTTCCGTTTGTTTTAATGTTGATAAAGCGACTAATTATGAGAAGTAAAGCAGTAAGAAATCCTGGTTTTCTTGAATATATTAGGCGTGAGTAAATGTTAAAGAAAAATTTTAGAAAGAAATAAAAATTTAACCAGTTGGATAAACGATATATGAATAGACAAATGAATTATTAGATTAAAAATAATATAAATATGTTATTTTCATTTAGTTTTCGAAGATAGATAAATGTTTCCTAATTAACACAAATTATCAGCACTGCTTTTTTTAGAATTATAAAATCTAGACATTGGAATTTAATTCCGTAAAAAAGGATAGCTACATTTGAACAATGTCTCTAGAAATGCAGATGGCGTTCCTATAACGTTAAATGTTATTACTATTATGTAGAAGCTTATGTTCTATCCTATATGCATAAAAATTGATTCTTTGTACTGATATATTGAAGAAATGTGACTTGCAAAGTGTCATTAAAAGTTAAATGTCTAAAACTTCATTAGTTGTGCATCATTACCTAGCATTTCTGCAAATTATTAATAGGATCTTTGATATCCATTTTTGCTGCTTCTTTCTATTCAATAAATAATAATGCAAGATCTACTTTGACCGATAGCATTTCTTCTGTAATTCTTAATCATTTTTAATTTTCTAAATATTCTATCTACAAAAGGAACAACCTGAATGTGTAGGAAATAGCTATTCTTTCAACATAAACTTCCGAAAATTCGCTCTTCAAACAACCATAGTTTCCCAGAATTGAATTTGCAAGTTGTCTAATAGACATTAAAGGTGTCAAATGGTTTTTTAACGGAAAAAATATGCATTTTTTGATTTGATAATTAGTCAGGTGTAATTTTACAAGAATTTTTTAAAGATTATCATATTTTTTTAAAATCTCTTCCTGGTAACTGAATGATGTTTTTCGATTTCAAAAAGTCCAAACAATTGGTTATAGTTGTAATCCTTGCAAACGTATGATTGATTTGGATATTTAAATTTGTTGAGAATACCTAAATAATAAAATAAAATAATTATTAAAATGCAAAATTATTGGGGGGATATATAAAATAAAAGGAGTGGGTTTGGAAAGCAGGAGCGAGTGGAAGAAATGAGAAAACAAGAGAGAAATAGCAAAGAATGGAAAAAAATCAAATAATGAAACATGACAAGGTCATTTTTAATTAAAAGGTACAAAACGAAATTAAATCAAAATCAAAATTAAATTTGGAAATCTTGATAGCCTGGTCGAGATAAGGAAAAGAGATCACTGGGAAGCCGGAAGATGGCATCTTCTAAATATTACATATCTCAACAGCTGTCAGAGATATTAGGAGAATTAGATAGGGTCAAGCGAAATGTGTGGGAAAAGGTATCGAAATTGAAGTCAATATCAGTGAGTGCCATTAGATTGTGGACTATAAAAAGAAACTCGGCTGAAATTAAGTGATTGGAAAATGAAGACAAAAGTTTTAAAGAATAGAAACAGACAGAATTTGCAAAACTAAAGACGAAAATAGAAATTGTGAAGAAAACAAAAATAGAGTGAAGAAAATAATCAATCGTTTGGAGAAACAGTGTTTTAGAAACAGAAAGCAAGGAGAAATTAAAGGAATCCATCAAGGATATACATATATTGGGAGAGTTCGATTAAATGAGCAGTTTGGCAGTTATTTATTGGACTACCCACGGTGCGTTGTAATAAGTCCAGAGATTAGAGTTTTGAGTGATGAATTCTTTGTAGAATTGTGTTAGTAGAAATCAAATCGATTGTAATTGTGAAAGACAATAAATATTGGTAATTTAAAGAAGTTGTTATTCTTGTTGATATTTGAAGACACATTTGGAGTAAGATTGGTAGTTATTAATTTCAAATTTCACCGACGATACCCCAACAAATTGCTGCTCTCCGTTTTCAAATCTATAGTCACAAGCCGATTATTCATGATACAAGATAATTATAAATAGATAATTTACATAGTGGATAATTTACATAATATGAGTAGAGTATTATTATATAATTGCTCTGACATTTTTCGTAACAGAATATTTAATCCTTAATTGCATTGTGTAACAAATTTGCAACATATCAGAATTTCTCGTTTAGATCGCCTAAAATAAATCAGAACTAACCATTTCATAGTGTTGCTTGTGAGCTAAAAAGCTGTTTAACGGATTTTAAATTTTACATTAGATTTTTTAAATTATTTTTATAATAATATATTCAGTCAAGGGAACGTTATTTTATTTAATTCAAATAAAAAAATCATGCAGTTAGGGTTTAATTATGTCATCGAAATTTCCCAGATTTGGTTTTTTTTGTTTGACAAACTAACAGAAATTTTAAACGCTTTTGGCTTACGGCAGGTTGAGAATAATTTTTTGGTACTTTTCTGTTATCGCTTCACCACCTATAAAATCTTTGAACGATTAACAATAATTAATAATAGCAATTAACGATTGAACTGTCCTAAAATTTTTAAAGAGCATTATGACTCTTAGTAAACTCATAATGCTTGATTCGAAGACTTACCAACAAAGAGACTTGCATTACTTACCTGAAAGAACGTGGAATCATTTAGTTGGCGCGGGCATGTGAAAATGGACACCAGATGATTTTTGTCTTTAGAGAAGGAAACAAGAACTATTGGCGTTATAACAAAGGGGAGTGGGGAAAGGAGATTGGAGTGCGTATCAGCAACTGGCTAATTGGTTCAAGGTTCCTCTATGAGGACATCGTTCTTTTCATTTATTCGAGGACCTATTTTCAGGCATAAGTGAACGAAAATTTTTGATCCCTGATCTGTCTAAATCGCCTTCCAAATAAAAATACAGATCTTGACAATATTTGAATAGATAACGTTATTCCAAATTATGTTCATATATGTAAGACCAAAAATATATTGATGGTTTTCATAGAATCTAAATTTATTTTAACCACTTAAATTATGAAATGAGTGTGGGTGGAACCGTGGCGTAAAAAAGAAAAAACTATCATTTTCATGAAGATTGGGAGTTAGAGTTTTTTTATATATGTTAATGAGAAATGTATTTGCTTGATTTGCAACTCCATCGTTGCAATATGTAAAAGAGGAAACCTAGACATTTCAACACGAAAAATGAAAATGAAAGCACAAGGTTTCCTCTTAATAATGAAATCAGAAAGAAGAAGGTTGAGGATCTTAAAAAGTATAAATTATCAACAAAATTTCTTAAAAAAGCAAGCTAGCAAAAATGAAGCGGCTACTTTAGCATCCTTTCGCGTATGCAAAGTTTTGGCTATTAAAAAACCATTTGAAGATGGTGAATATTTTAAACAAGCATTCTTAGAAGCTGGCGATTCTTTGTTCGACGATTTCAAAAACAAATCTGACATTATGACAGCTATAGCTTCACTGCGATTATTAGCTAAAACTGTCACGCGCCGTGTAGACTCGATGGCTTCTGATACATTTATTCAGTTAAAAACCGATCTAAATACGTGTTCTTATTTTTTCGATGCAACTTGATGAAAGCTTAGATGTGGTTGATAAAGCTCAGTTGGCTATTTTTGTGCGTATGGTGTTTAACACTTTCGACGTGAGAGAAGAACTTTTAAAAATATTAACCCTTGAAGGACATTCATGTGGCCAGGATATTTATCAAATCGTTAAGGATTTCATAGATGAAAATAATATATCTTTGGATAAATTGGTAAGTATCACTACTGATGGAGCTCCATTATTAACTGGTATCATAACCAGTGGTATGCATAAAGGTTTTATTGCATTATGTAAAAAAGATCAAAAATATCCTGAATTCATAAGTTATCATCAGCAAGCCCTTTGTGCTAAATTTTTGAACATGAATTCTGTTATGAAACTTGTAGTCAAAATTAATAATTCTATAAGAGGAAAATCACTGCAAATACGTTTATTTAAAGGACTAACCGACGAGCTCGATTGTCAATATGGTGATCTGTTATTACATACAGAAGTTCGTTGGCTAAGTAAGGGGAAAATTTTAAAGCGTTTTAGAGAATTGTTACCACAAATAAGTTTATTTCTGGAATGGCGTCATCAGGAGCTAAGCAATGTTTCATGGCTTAGAGATCTTGCGTTTCTTACTGATATTACGGCGAAGTTAAATGACTTGAATGTAGATCTGCAAGGGAAAGATAAAAATATGATGCACATGATAAGTGCGGTGCAATGTTTTAGCCAAAAATTAATCCTGTGGAAAATGAACCTAATAGAAAATGATTTAAAACACTTTCCTAATTTAAAAGAAGAGATTAATAATAGTTCAACTCCTTTTTCCTGTGAAAGTTATTTACCAATTGTTAGTAGTTTAATAGTAGAGTTTGAAAAGCGCTTCGCAGATTTCCGCAAGATCGAAACAATTGTGAAATTTATTATGTATTATATTAATATCGAAACTCTCTCGGAAGTTATTAATAACCAATTTTGATATGATAAAGCACAGTTAGAAATGGAATTAATTTCAATACAAAATGATAAAGAGTTGAGTTGCGAATTTTCTAAAAATCAATTGGAATTTTGGAACCAATCTACAATCCTTTTGAAAGTCTCTAACTTTATTAATTGTAGTTATAATGAGCAATAATTATGTTCTCTATACTTTGGTCATTATCAAAACTGACAAATATGGTGGCAAAGAAACCTGGAAAACCCAACGTCGATATCGAGATTTCGATTCAATGAATAATATGATAACGAATCAAGTATTTNCAAACTCTACTGGTATGCATAAAGGTTTTATTGCATTATGTAAAAAAGATCAAAAATATCCTGAATTCATAAGTTATCATCAGCAAGCCCTTTGTGCTAAATTTTTGAACATGAATTCTGTTATGAAACTTGTAGTCAAAATTAATAATTCTATAAGAGGAAAATCACTGCAAATACGTTTATTTAAAGGACTAACCGACGAGCTCGATTGTCAATATGGTGATCTGTTATTACATACAGAAGTTCGTTGGCTAAGTAAGGGGAAAATTTTAAAGCGTTTTAGAGAATTGTTACCACAAATAAGTTTATTTCTGGAATGGCGTCATCAGGAGCTAAGCAATGTTTCATGGCTTAGAGATCTTGCGTTTCTTACTGATATTACGGCGAAGTTAAATGACTTGAATGTAGATCTGCAAGGGAAAGATAAAAATATGATGCACATGATAAGTGCGGTGCAATGTTTTAGCCAAAAATTAATCCTGTGGAAAATGAACCTAATAGAAAATGATTTAAAACACTTTCCTAATTTAAAAGAAGAGATTAATAATAGTTCAACTCCTTTTTCCTGTGAAAGTTATTTACCAATTGTTAGTAGTTTAATAGTAGAGTTTGAAAAGCGCTTCGCAGATTTCCGCAAGATCGAAACAATTGTGAAATTTATTATGTATTATATTAATATCGAAACTCTCTCGGAAGTTATTAATAACCAATTTTGATATGATAAAGCACAGTTAGAAATGGAATTAATTTCAATACAAAATGATAAAGAGTTGAGTTGCGAATTTTCTAAAAATCAATTGGAATTTTGGAACCAATCTACAATCCTTTTGAAAGTCTCTAACTTTATTAATTGTAGTTATAATGAGCAATAATTATGTTCTCTATACTTTGGTCATTATCAAAACTGACAAATATGGTGGCAAAGAAACCTGGAAAACCCAACGTCGATATCGAGATTTCGATTCAATGAATAATATGATAACGAATCAAGTATTTTGCATATTTTTATTCACGGGTCCACCTAATGGACTTATATATTCAGTGTGGCAAAATAGCTCAGTTGCGACTTCCATCTAAAAAGCCATTTAATAATATGGCAAATGATTTCCTCGAAAAACGTAGCTTGGAACTTCAGGAATATTTAACAGTTAGTTTGCTTTTTCATTGTGTAATTTATTTAAGACCTACATCTGATATATATGTAAATGGGTCATCCTACATTTTAATGTATGGAAAAATTCAGGTTATTTTGGAAACATAAAATGTGGCGATGAAAGATATAACCTCTAAAGTTGACAATTATGTATATTAGTTTTTATATTACAAATGCTGGTGACGTTTTTGAAAGCATTGAAGATAGATTGAAAAAATTGTAAATCCTTTATTTTTGTTTTTAAAATATTTGTGTATTTCTTAACATTTTTATTATTTATAATTCCTGTTTTTATTGTCGGTGTATTGCAATTAATAAAAACTGCCTATAATATAAAAAATAATAAATAAATTTTATTATAAAAATACACTGACTTCTCTGTTTTTTGAAAATTCATTAGCAGTTATATCTACCAATTTACGCTTGTTAGTATGGAATAAACTCATTTAAAATATAAAAATCGTTAAATTTATATTATAGGGGGGATCTACCTGTGTGCTGAATAGTAGTGTTGCGTGGAATAAAGCATTTTAAATTTGTATTTTTTGAAGAAACAATGAGAGATAAGATTTAGAGTTTAATGCGAAAAACTACGGAATTCAATCTTACTACTCTAGCGTTATCGAGAAAATAAAGTGAAAAAATCATAAATGATGATGACTAATTTTATTATAAACGGACATTGCGAATTGCAAAAAGTCAATTTAAATATTAAAACTTACTTTAAATTGTAAAAGTTCCAAAAAACAAATTTTGTAAATTCATAATTTGAAAAAAAATAATTTATAATAAATTATGATTCATTTATTAGTTTGTATACCAACCTATATTATAGATGAATTTATTCTATGTAAACAGGGATATTACAACTAATTCCGAAATATAAGTTTCTATAATCTAAAAAAATCGATTAAGTTATAGTATAGGAACATAAAAAATTAGCTGTGTGTAAAAATTTAATGTCTCAAAACTTAAAAATTTTTATATAGAAATTGAGTGGTAGAAAAATAATTTTACATACAAACACAGCACACATAATAAAATATACATGCAAATTTTTAAGAGGGTTTTTCGTTTTAAAATTTAAAATTGATTAACATATTATTAATATATTATTATATTAAATTTATTAAAAAAACATCGTAGAAAATATTTTTGAAAAAATTTTTGTAGAGAAAATTACGAAAAAACTTCGTAAGATTTATAAGATTATTTATAAATTTAATATTTCTGTAGAATTACAGATATTATAATCGGTATACTTATAATGAAAACAAATATCTCATTGTCTGGTTTAGGAAATATTTTCGCTATAATAGCTATAAGTGATAATTGGATATTCAAAACAAAATTCAAATATTCAACCAGATTTTGATTTCGAGGGAAACAATCGAAAATTGTAAATTTTATTAACTTAATTTAAAAAAATATATTTTAATAGAATCATAACATGACAAAATTCGATTAATTGATACCTTAGAAAATGGCGAAGATTACTATGAATTTGTAAGATTTCTGAGAATATATTAAAAAAATTAATTTATTTGGCAATTACTTTCATTAAATAAATAATTCGAAATTGATCTGACTTACATTTATTGAAATAATTCTAAAATAAATTTCATAAAATTCCCAAAAAACATGAAAATTAATTAAAAATAATTTATAATACAAATGTTGACTAAAAGTAATATTTAAGAACTTGATCTCATAATTATATAAAATCAAAATTCAAGCCTTAAAATATACACCAGAAACAACTCAGATACATTTTCTATAGTGGTGGTTAGTGTGTACTCCAATTGATCTACAATTGGTGACTCATCAATTTAATAAATTTAATTTTCATTAGAAATGGCTTTCAGGTAAGATGTTTAATTTTAAGTAAATTTTAACTTAAATTTTGATCCATTTAGATATGAGATTATTAAAATTCTTAAATATTAATTTTAGTCAACATTTATAATTATTTTTAATAAATTTTCAGGTTTTTTGTGAAATTTATTTTATAATTTCATATCCATGTTTATATCTAAATCGAGCTGCTTCCATTTGTGCACGACATACTTGAGATCGATAATTAGGGATCATACCAGTCATAACACCTCCATTACTTTCAGTAATATTAAACAATCTTGTAGCTGCACTCTTCTCAATCATTTTATCTGGAACCTGTCTTTGTGTAGCTACTACATCACAATAATTGCATCGAATATCCACGGAAAGCAATCCACTACATAAATTTGATATCATATTATTCTTTTCATAATTAACTGCCGCCATCTTTACTAACTCTTTACAACATTCACGTTCAAAAAACAAATCGATACCATTAACAACTCTAATATTCACAATGTCAAAAATCCATAAAAATTCTAACTCTAAAAAATAAACAACATTCACAAAACTAATTTAAAAATTGAAATACCTCTTGCTCGCGTCTGTGTGTGCACACAGCCAAAAACAGAGAAAAGAAAAGCGCACACAGACGCGAGGATCGGATTAAAAATTTCCACATTCTCCATTTTACGCGTCTGTATGCGCACACAACCAAAACAAAGAAAAAAGCGCACACAGACGCGAGACAACTAATAATTTACCATTGTGAAAATAGTGAAAAAAGCTCTTGAGTTTTAATTGTTATTAAATTATTGTTAAAAACTCATTTTCACCATATTAAATTTTTTTAATTAGATCTTTGATAAAAGAGTAAATTATGGGGAATAAATTTTGAAATCTTGATATTTATTTAATTATTTATTAATTTAACAATTAAAGCTAACTTTTCCAATAAATTCTATTTATATACAGGAATACCTCGCATAGTACGGTTTCGATCAGTACGGTTTCTCTATAGTACGGTTTTGAAATTTTCAAAATATGATTGTTTTTAAAATGATTAAATAAAATTTTCGAAATTTAAAAAAGTTTGTAAAAGCATGGAATGAAGTGACACCAAAAAATATGAGAACCGTTTGTTTACTAGATTATAATCACAATTTTTAAATTTCTTAATAGGGGTACTAAGCCGTAAATTTATTAGCGCCAGAATGCTTCGAATAGTCCGGTTTCAAATAGTACGGCTAAATTCCAGAACCGATTAACCGTTCTGTTCGAGGTATTCCTGTAATTATATAATAGTTTAAAATATAAAAATTCAAAATCTGGACAATAACTTGTAAGCAGTAACTTACTAATTTTTTTTCGATGTAAATACATCCAATATACATAAGTAGGGCTGCCACCCCCCGGTTTATGTTGTCTATCTCCGGTTTTAGATACTAAATCTCCGATTTTTTAAACTACTTTTTTATCTTGCTTATTTATATGTAAAATCGTAAAAACCACAATCACTGAACCGATTAGGAATACTGTGCAGTGGCAAGATTGATCGTTGGTTATTTTATTTCTTAAGGTTGGCAATCTACAAATTTTTACCGTCAGCTGAACGGTAATTCCACGTTCAGTAGCTTTCAACAAGTGTGCTGCATGTTATACGAACTTATACGTTGTGTACAGGTTAAGTTAGCTAAGGCGTGTTTTTTCTGGATTTCTAAATGATATTTTTTTAAAACAAGAAGTAACATAATCAAGGTAATATTGTAAACTTTTTTATTTGTAATTTTGTCATTATTATTGTTTGTATAGTGTAGAATTGATTTTTCATTTTTGATTTAGATCTTTATTAATAATGGACACGGAAGGCAATAATATGTCCCTAAAGAATAAAAGAAGAGGAAATATGAAACATCTTTTAATATTGAATGGCTAGATAACACAAAGTATAAAAATTGGTTGCGAAAGACTGACGATAAAAATGGGAATTGTATTTATTGTCATTTCAACATAACCGTAAAATGGGACGGAGAACATGAAATTTTCACACATTTAAATTCGGTTGCTCATAAAAAATATGCTAATCAGCTTATAAACAACCAATTATTAACTTCTTTTATTTCAACTCAGAGAGTTCAAAATAAGTTAGTGGATTTTTTGAAGATTCTCATGAAGGATCTGCTGATATTTATAAAAATATTGAGACATTTTTGAAATCCAATAATTTGGACATCAGTTATCTGTCCGCTTTTTCTGTAGATAATGCACCGATAAACTATGGTGTTCATAATTCAGTTTATCAAAAACTTTTAGAAAAATCTTTAGGTGTTATAAAAGCAAACTGTCAGTGCCATGTCATTCACAATGCAGGAAGAAACGCTTGCAAAATCCTTTCTTACGATATTGAAATTTTAGTTTTAAAAGTTTATGCTGAATTTTCAAATAGCGCAAAACGTGATGCAGAACTAAAAATGTTTTTTGAAGATTTTGATATGGAATACCCAAAGGTAATCAGACATGTTTCAATAAGGTGGTTGTCTTTATATCGCAGCGTTAATAGATTGATTAGATCATGGCCCCCAGTCAAAGCATATTTTTTGAAAATTGGTGAAGAAGAATGCGAAAGTATAATTTGGAAATTTATAAAAGATAACAAGAATGAATTACAAAATGATTTAAAGACTGAATTAACATTACCAGAATGCTATTTATATTTTGTCTATCATTATATGAGTGTCTTGAATGAAGCAATATTAAGTTTGGAAAAAAATAATATTGCCAGTACCGATTTGTACGATATAATGAAAGACTTGAAAGAAAAAATAACCATATATTAACTAACAAGTTTTATGGAAGTAAAGTTAAAGATTCTTTAAAATATTTTTCAAGATCACAAAGGACAAAATTTATCTTAGAAGCTGACAAAGTATATAGCAGAACGCTTATTTAAACAAATTTTATGATTATGTAAACAGCTCATTTGCACTTTTTAGTATCTTTAATTTAAAACAGAAACTAAATTATGATTATGTTCTAGCAGTTTCTAAAAAAATATTGATAAACGATTTGAACCAAGATACGTTATACGACAAAGTAGACACTGAACCGTATACAACAAAAAATCAAAAAGCTAAACTTATCAGTTGACCAAATGTGAGTTAAAATTTTTGAGGTATCTAATTTTTCAGTGTTACAAAAACTGATTGGAAAAATACTTTCAATACCAGTCGTCATAAACATGGCCATTAAAATGTTGATAGGAGAACCATTAACAAATCATGTATTATTGGAGAGGAGTTTTCGTCTGTTATGTAATGTATTTGGTCTTTTTATTGAATCTCTAGTTGAAATTTGTTTTCTAATGTTACCATTCTTATCCCTATATTAAATTTCTCTCTTAGGCGTTTCTTGGAGTCGCGGAATTTTTCAAATATACAGTGTGTTCCCCATGTCTCCTTTAATTTCAACGTTAGTGCTTTGTCTAATACCCTGTTTTGTCGTGGAATCTTGTTTTCATTGATTCTATGAGTTCTATTGTTATAAATTTTGTCATGCTGATATCACTTGAATTTACTAATTTCAGCATGTATACTTTGTATTAAGTATTCGTCAATGCTGGTTACAAAAACTGGTTGGAAAAATACTTTCAATACCAGTTAGTAACGCATTTGTTGAGCGGGTATTTTCTCTGATGGGCAATTTATAGACGGATGAACGCAATTGCTTGTATTTGCAATGGTCAAAGTTGAGTTATGTACAAAAATAAATTACAACATGACATGTTCAGCTTTTTTTGATTATGTTAAGAATCCAGAGCAGATACAATTGTTGAAAAGTTGTTCTAAAAATATGAAATACGATTTTAAAATTAATAAAAAATAATAATTTGTTTTGGTGTTTTATTTCACGATTACATTACTATATAATATATCTTATGATAAAGTAAATAAGTTATTAATAATAATACTTTATTTACGCAATTGAAAATTACAAAAAAAATTATTAATATATACTAGTGAGTATTTGTCAATTAAAAAAAAATCTCTGATTTTTGAAGCAAGTAAGAGTGGCAGCCCTATACATGAGTATGTTATTTTGTGATGTTTCATTCACTATTTAGAATGGCAAATTTTATTAATCAGTTAATTTTGGCCTGTGGCGATAATAGATTTTACTACTGAATTCAAAAAGATTTTCATGAATTTTTATTTGAAATTAATGAAGACTTACTCACTTTTTATGTGCAAATTATATTCAAATGATATTTCATTTATTTTTATTTTGACCAAAGATCAAAAATTTAATTCTAGGCAGCCCAAATTTTTCGGTTTTGCTTTTATAAAGTGTTATTAATATAATGTTTGATAAAAGCAAAACCAAAGTCTTTGTTATGTAGAATTATGATTTTGATTTTTAAGTGAAATTCATTAAATACAAAAAAAAATCAAAGGTCATCAAAAAAATTTTAAATTTTAATGATAAATTATATTCATAATTTTAGGAATGTTTCAAACCTAAATTATTACAAACGTATCCTAAATTGCGGGCAATCGTGACAAATTTTGTCCAACGGGATTGGGATAATCGACAGCCTCTGAATCGAGTATAATGAATGGGGAAATAATTTAATTTTCTTTTAACAAAAACATTTCAGATTCAGTCTATAGTGAATCCTATCAAATCAATGTTGTGGAATCAAGAAAATTTTAAACAGGTGTATTCA
Source organism: Schmidtea polychroa (assembly GCA_959609185.1). Taxonomy (NCBI): domain Eukaryota; kingdom Metazoa; phylum Platyhelminthes; order Tricladida; family Dugesiidae; genus Schmidtea; species Schmidtea polychroa. The sequence continues at coordinate 106,507 of CAUHTR010000443.1, read as the reverse complement.
TCCATATCTCCAACTAAAAAGTTGAATTCTCAGAATTCTTATTCCGGGAGTATATTCGCCTCAGATCCATTAGATTATACAAAACTCAGTAATGATAATGAACAAGTAATTGTTTAATAAGTTTCATTAAAGATGTTAATTTGATTTATCGTTGACCCAATGTAAAATTTTCAATTTCTTTTCTGTTCGTTTTTTTTTCATTGTTATTTGCGAGTTTAAAATTTATAGATCAATTGGCTCCTTAAAATCGAATAGAAATTTGTTATGAATATTCATTGTTAATAAATGTGACACGAGATTTCAATGAAACGGTTTTGAGACAGGGATTTTAGTAAAAATTAATTAGTAATTGTTGCATATTATAACATAAACCAATTCGAAATTTTAAATAGTTGAAACTTTAAATTATAAAAATACATGTAAGTGAGGAATTGGGTGTAACTTAATATCAAATTAATTTTCAATATATCACGATAAAGCAAATAGATCGATCGAAATAATTTATGTTTTAATGAGCAAATATTTGTTTTAATTATTATTGTGGGTTATGAGTACGTAAAACTTTCTTATTTCTATTCTATTGGGACTTATGTCGAAAGCTTTGGTCAATATGCAAGTCGAAGGTTTGTTTATGAATTAGAGCTTGAAAAGTGGAAGCAACATATTATTTTCTGTAAGTGTATTGAATAATACACTCATACCTCACTTTACCGCCTAGATACGTTCCGTGAAAGTTGCCCGTAAAGCAAAAGCCGTATAACTAGTCAATTATTTATATATAAACCCATATATATTTAATAGGATCGGTTCCAATTTTTGATAACATACATAACGTAGTTTTTAATTTTATATTAATTTATTTCTTTACATGTATTTAATACAAACATTGCTTGCATATAAAATAAAAATACATAACAAATATATAACAAATACATGTCTCTTTTTATTTTTATCACTCACTGAATTCCATTCTGAAGGTTTCGAACACATTTTGTCTTGAAAAAACACACAGAAAACAAACACATGAAGGAAAGGGCCATGTTTAAATAAGGCCATAAAAGTGAAAAGCCGTATAGCGAGGTATAGTATAAAATGGAGACACAAAATAAATTAAAGGGCACGAATAAGAAAAAACAAAATATTACGATTGGATAAGTATAACCAAAAATTTCAAATCAAAAGTTACACAAGTGAATTTTGATTTTTCGACACCGTCAAAAATAAATCAATTACATTTGATGGTTCGACATATAAACTCATATAAAGAGTTGAGTTTTAAGCATGAAGTCATATTTGAAAATATCTATAATAAATTAAAATATTATATTATATAATAATTATAACAAACATATTATACAAACCACATATTAATCTTCATCATGTTATTATCCCTTTTCGTGTAATCAGTCTATTATAATACAATGTCGAACCATCGAAATTTGCTTGTGTGTATCAAATATCGATTTTCATAAATTAACCCTCTCCGTATATTTGTCGAATATATTCGACATTAAAGCAAGATGTCACTTCCAGTTTCATAGGCCATTGCAAAAGTACATCGTTTTCACCTGCGCATTATGAAAAAGAAAACAGAAAGATGTGTCCCTTTTCCAGTTTTGAATCCATCGGGATGAAGCTGAAGGCACATTTTGTAACCGTTTTTGTGGGAATAGAACGGGTCAATATAAATATCAGCATTATTTTTTACACGGAGAGGGTTAAAGGAAATAACACTAAGACGATTTTCAAAATCATCAGTTGGTGGTTACAAATTCCGAGTCCTATTTGATAGGGTTGTAATATTCAATTATTTTGTGTCATTGTAAATTTGTAATAAATTGAGCTGATCAGGTTTTTAATGTATTTTGGAGTATTTGCGATAAAATAAGGTAAACGAAATGTTTTATTCATCCACTAATAATAGATTTTTTGGTATGAATTGACATGCTATCATCACATTTCTATCATACATTATTATTCAGAATAAAACAGAAAATATTCCATTTCGAATTCTGTTTTTACTTGTCGATGAAATATTCGATTTACAAAACAAAAGCCAAGTTGTCCGAAGAGGAATACTGGCAATTCTTCGTCGTATAGTTAAGGCATTCTTTGGAATAAAAGTAAATAAAATAATATTAGAAAAGGTAATTATTTTCTATTTAAAACTATTAAAGATTTTAAACAGGCAGCTAAATCAACATCTTCAGATCAAGTAGCAGAGCTTTTGCAAAAATTTAAAGAATCTTGGTGGCCAAATGGAAAGCTAGCAACTTCAACTAAGCCCCGAGATGAAATGACAAAATTGAGGACATGCGTACTATGTCGAACTAAGATGTTGGGTAGCATATCAGGTAATTATAAATTGACATAAAATTTTAAATTAACAAACTGTAGACGAAGTTAGTCAGTTTCTTGGACATGAAACTACAAGACAAGGAGTACAAAGAGTATTCGACTTATTCCAAGATCAGGTTTTAAATAAAAGACTAGCCCACAGTATTCTTCAATTAGTTGTGCAAAAAATATTTCCAGGTCATAATTTCGATAAATTAATGCAATATAAACTGTGTCCCGCTGCCAATGGTAAAGTTTGTAACAAGCATAAACTCAATGCACCGAAATGGAGGGATTGGGGCACTTTATAAAAACTAACAGATTAGATCATTTATAACATTTAGCTTTCTCGTGATAATTTCGATTATGGTTATTCGATTTTTAAATAAAATTTTCATTTTGTTAGACTTATGAAAAAGATTGATAAAAAATTATATAAAAACTAGTAAATCCAAAAATATTTTATTTCATTTATTCTTGTACAGCTTCTGAAGCAGTAACTTCGAAATAAACTGAAGGTTCGATAGTAATTGAGTTGATTTTTTGAACGATGTCTTTGGCTCCAGTCAAATCTAAAACTCGTTTATGGACTTTCATTTGAAGACGATCCCAAGTTTTGGAACCTTCACCGCATGGTGTTTTACGAGTGGTAATTCTTCTAGTCTATAATGGAATTTAGAATATCAATAGTCTTTTACTAAATTACTTGTGTTGGCATACGAACTGGTCCTCTAACTTTGATGTTCTTTTGTTTAGCCAAGTTAACTAAATCAGTAACAACTTTCTCTAGTGGCTTGACCTCTTTTGAAGTAAGAGTGATTCTAATTCTATCAACTTGTGCAACTTCCTCGACTTTTTTGTCAGACATCTATTTATAGGTAATTTATGTTAGCTCATTAATTATAATCTTACTGTTTAATAATATTCAAAATAGTTTATAAAATTGTTAAACAAAAATTTAAACAAATTTTCATATAATATTTTAATTTAAAATTAAATTCTGAAATACTTTGTTTCTATTAAATTTTTATAAAACCATAAATAATCAAGTTTTTATTATGACTTTTTTTACAATGTTATATAGCAAATTCTTTTAAAATGAAAATTAAAAAACATAAATTAAGAATTTTAAATAACCATTTATTAAATATGTAAACATTATAAGTTAATAAATTTTCATAAATCGTGGATAAAGTGAGATCGAAATAAAATTTTCAGCTTTATAAAGTCGATTTGGATTTTTATGTTTTTATAATTTAAAAATCTAATTATTAATTTAACCTTTGTTTTTTAATTTTTTTTAAATTTCAATTATTCCAAATATCATAATTGAAAATTTGTAGTTAGATAAACTAAACATTTGTTTACAATTTACTAATCTTCAATTCAAAATTAAAATTACGAATCGAGCTCAGATTTAAGTTACTGTAATCTGACTTTGTATTTTTTATTGCGTTGTATTTTACAGTGTTGGGCGAAACACAAATGTTTTTAAATTATATTAGTGCGTTGGGAAATACATACTCAAACGAGACTAATAACGTTAAATATACAGAAGTAAACATGTAAATTTCTGTAATGTTATAAGCTATAATTAAATTTTTATACTAAATTTTTATGTTTTTATTCTTCTAAATTAAATTTGGAATCATTTTCGGTAAGATTAAAATCAACTTTTTTACGGTATATAGAAAACACAGCACGCATGCAAAGTATTAAAGTCATTACATGTTCGGACCATTGAATGTTTTTGAGCAATTTACCTGTCATGTCGTTCATGTGGTAAACTTCTGTGACTCTGGAGGGTACAACGCCCGAATAAGTTAACTGTCGGTGTGCCTTCGTGCTACACTACCACGCTCGCAATAGACGAGTCGAGAAACTACGGATCACAGAAATAAATTATATAGGACGAGATTTCTGAATCGCACCTAACGCAATAATACATTATGTATATTAATAATTAGACTATAGATCAGACTACAGAAGTCTTAGACCATGGGTGGGGTGAACCTGCGGCCTCTTGGAGCTTCATGTGCGTCCTTCGGATCCTTCAAAATAAATCTTAATTTATATAAAAAACCATGAATTTTTGGGGATTTACAGATAAAAATACTTGTAACTACTGAACTGTATATATCGTACTGTACAAGCATCCCACCAAGTACAAAGAACGAAAAATAAAAGTCAATCATTCACACCCATAAATACAAAACGTATGTAGGCGAATAAATAAGATTATTGAGCACTCATTTGTGAAATGATGACTTATTTGCATCAATTTTTCGATTCAGAAATAATAAGCATTTTTCTAAATATTTCGTACAACTGCATTTTACAAATCTGGAGACTGATTATAAACATTGTTTTAATTACTAATAAACTCTTGCTGCTTCTCTTCGTTTCTGTCTTCTCTTCAATTCTTCTGCTTCAATTTTATTCAAATACGTTGATTAGGATGGCGCCCAAAATTAAAAATCGTCCAATTAACGTTAGAATAATTATATTAATGATTGTTACTTGCGATGATAAACTAAATGATATTCACGTGATGCGTTCGAGATACTGTAGAAAACCTAGATTGCCCATTAGGGTGAAATAAACTATGATTAATGAATTTATTGAAGATGTCATTTGTTGAAAAAAATTTCGTTTAAATATTTACGCGGCCTCTTTAAATTCTACATCCTGTTAATATTCAACTATTCGACTGGTTCAAACAGTTAATGAAGTTATCAGGTGGATGATTTTTTGATGAGAAAACTTTCAGTCTGATTCCGAAGTGGACCGGATGTTAGAAAAATTCACACTGGCGTTAAATAAACAATGGTGATTTAGAAGTTGCTGTTCAACGAGAGTTACCCTTACTGACGTTTGTCATTTGTTTATTCGTAATTACTTTGACGAGCGTTTGTCAAGTGGATGAAATCGAAAAGTGCGGCTAACTGGTGAGTCGATGAACTTGGCTACACGTTGCGAATCTAACGGTAATTTCATACTGAATTCTCTCGACGGCGCGATCTACGTCCGAAAACGGTTTTCAAAGAAAATATTTCAAGATTAAGTTTCTCAGGTTGGATCTATCAGTTCGTCGGAATGAGAATAAATCCTTAGTTCTGCACTACACGTGATATTCTGAGGTTTCTATACTTTGTGATGAAGAGGAACATGTCGCAGTAAAGATTTAGCCTATCCACTAATCAATTCTGACTTCATCGTTGATTTGAAGAATCCTAATGTCTGCAACTCCTATCGTCATAAAAATTTAAACACTTCTCTCCGATACTATTCTTCTTCATACAGTCACACCTTCAACGTGCCGATCTGCGAAGACATCTAAAAGCCATCAGCCCTGGAACCAACGGTACCCAAACATCCTCGCCAACTGGTCTCGTTCATATTTTTAATTCATTTAACAAAATTATTATATAACAATTAGAAAATTCTGCATTCAATTGCTGGAAAAATAACATTCCTTGAATTTATTGATGATAGTTCCTCCGCCTATCTACTCGTGATTCACATTTTTGATCGCCTCACCTGTCTCTTGGATTTTCGGTTCATTGGAAAATTGTCCGCAGACATCACAACTTGTTTCGATACTTCAAATGTTCCTATCTACCCTCTCGTCCTACTCGCACATACACCTGGATTACATCATCCCTCATTCTATCGTACAATGCTCTCAACTCATCCTCAGTATTTCATCAACTTTTCTCGGTCACTCACTCTGGTTACTCCAGTTTCTCATTCAACCAATAATCTTTCAAATTTCTACTCTTCATGGCTCATTTAAGTCATTTTGTTCATGTACCTGATGGATTTTGTCATAAACTAAATATATCATCTTTACTAAAACCTAAATGGCATAATTATTAACCTGAATGAATAAATTTATACTGAGAGAAGAGAGAACGAAGTTTTAAATAAAAATTTAATAACTGTAAAGTTTATACAACTTATAAATACTCAAATTACAATCAAAGCATATAAAAACCATTAAACCTAAAAATAAATAAATAAAAATTTACATGATTTCCTGGTTGTATGAATTCGAACGAATGATTACTAGAAGATTTAAATTTTTCCCTGGTTATGAATTCGAACTAGATGAAAATTTTTAACATTGGGGGAATCAGTTAAGTTGATTCTATATATACTAAATTTCATCCAATCAGGATCCAGGTATGGTGTAAAATGATATTTTCCTATTTTTTATTCTTTTAAAATACTTTTCTTAAGGTTATTTATTTATTTTATTTTGTGATTAATTTAATAATTTTGTTATTCTTATTTTCCTCTTTCTTTTGTTGGATCCTGTTGGTTATGCTGTTTGTAATTTTATATTCTATTCGGTTTATTTTTCCTGAAAATCATTTTTATTATTAATTATAATTTCTATTGTTTGTTTTATTATTGTTATTTTGCTCTTGGTGTTTTGATTTCATGTTTCTTTAATTATCTTATTTTTCCTCTTGGTTATTGTTGTATATTTTTGCTTAATTAGCGATTATTTGTTATATATTTTGTTTTCTGATGTTACTTATTATTTTATTCTATTCATTATTTTCTTTCTCTTATTCTGTATTTTTGTTTACTTTAACTGATTTCCCCAAGTTACTATTGTACATAGAACTTTCTACTTAAATTAGGTTAAAAATCAAACGTCTGGCCTTCCCGGTTTTTAGCCCAACATTAAACACATATGTGCAGAGGGTTCCTGACTCATACATTCATAGGATTCATACTCTATTTACAGTGAATCCTAAAGAAACGATAAGGACTGTATTCAATTCTTACCCTTTATTAAATCAGACCAATCTAGAACTACTTATTAAAAGCGAATTTAGGTAACCATAATTAGTTGTGGTTTAAATTTTTATAGTTTTGTATTTACTATTTGCATATATACTTGCTATGTTTCCAACCTTTCCCATAACTATAAAAATTGTCAATCGTACGCTAGTAGGTTAGAATATAAAAATACTATTTCAACTTTATAGAGTTAACCGTTAATACTCTAATTCATTTTAATCTTTTATACTTTTACAATTGTTATGCTATTTAGTTGATCCGCACTGCCTACTTTGATGGAAAAAATTGTCTGTTTCGTTGAAATTTATATCCTTATACCATGAACATTGTTCCTCCGAAGAAATACAAGGTTTGGAAATATTTTCAAACAACTTTTCAACAACTTTAAATGGTAGAAGTCTGTTTAATTTAAATGCACTAAGTTGAATTAAAATCTATGATTATGAACCAGATAATAAAAAGTAAAGTACACAACACAATAAAAATAAATAAAACACTTATAATAAAATTGATGAACGCAAGACATTGCAATCACCAACATAATTAATAGAGAAATAACGCATTTGGAAATCGGCCAACTCGAAAATAAAAGAATAATAAATAAAATAAATAATTAATAATATAAAAAATTAAGAATGATTATTGGTCGTATTGACATACGAAGGACGATAATCAAATGAATTAGAAATGTTATGGCTCGTATTTCCATACAAAAGAACTACGACAAAGAGTGGAGTATTTAAGAAAAAGAAATGGAACACTTATTTAAAAAAGAAATAATTAAAAAATAGTTATAAAAAATTCCATTAAAATTGATAAAGAAATAATACATATAGTGATGTTCAATTATTAATGTTTATTAATTATAGTTGTTTTAATAATAGAAAGACACTTTGGATTATTTAAATATTCTTTATTTGTTAATTGTTATTTGTTATTATGATTTGTGAAGAAATTGTAACTGGCGACCACGCCGGGAAAATCGAGTCGATTCAAATAGTGACAAGAAATCAGCATAGAAATATGGTTATGGAATCTTTACCTAAACAGGCAGAAAACATTTTAAATTTTAATATCAGAAGATTTGAGGGCCGAAGCACGATAGAAGCAGAGAAATGGCTCAAGAATATTGAAGATTGGATGATCTTTAATGATCTAAATTTAGTAAGTATGGTCAATGCTTTTGTTGTGGACAAAGTGATTATATGCGATTTGAGTGTCATTGAAGGACAAATGCTTAATGTGCGGTAGGAAGGTCATTTATTTAGAAGTTGTAATTTGTTTGCAAAATGAAGAAGTAATACTCAAAGACCGGAAGAAGAGTGTATTATATACACGAAGAAGACGACGATAGATCAGAAGAATTGATAGAACCAGTCATGTATAATGTTTAAAGAGAAAAAACCAAGAAGACCTGTTGTTTACATTTCGTCAGTAGGGTCGAGACAGTAGATGAGTATAAAAAACGAAATGTTGTAACAAAGGATGTGATGTTTAAGAAGGATGATGATAGGAAGTGGAGTGCGATGGAAATAAATGAATTTTATATTAAAATGCTATGTGATTCAGGAGCTCCAATCAGTGTGACGAGTGAAAAATATTGGAGATTGATTGGCAGTTCAACATTGATGGAAAGCAGAGTACGGTTGAGTCGAGTATTTTCAAAAGAAGACGAGAAACCTCTCGGAAGCGTAAATATCGTTGCAAAATGGAACAACAAATGTCGAGAATTGAATGTTATTATTGTCAGAAAAATTCATCCAGATTTCATAGACACCATGAGCATATTTGGCATGGAGCTTAAAGAAGTCAATAATATTGATGCCGCATTGGTTACTAAGAGATTTACAAATTCTGATCGGTTAGAGTTTGCGTTATCGAAGCTCAAGTTGGACAGGAATTCGAAGTTGGGTACTTTAATATCTAAGTTTAGCAACATTTTTATGGCATCCAGTTTTGACTTTGGTCATACAAAAGTAATAACACATGAAATAACGACTTCAGGTACTCCGATTTTACAAAATCCCAGAAGACAAGCCATGCATTTCAGAAAGCAAAATTGAAGAGTTAGTAGAGAATTTATTAGAAGCTAGAGTTGTGAGAAAATCTCAAAGTCCGTGGAACACACCACTTGTGATAGTTGGAAAACCAGATGGTTCTATAAGAATGTGTTTAGATTTTAGGTTATTAAATTCAGTCACAGAAAAGTTTTCATTTCCGATGCCAGACATGCCGTTGTTATTGGATTGTCTCGGTAAGTCAAAAATATTTTCATCAATTGATTTAGGTCAGGCCAATTATCAAGTAGAGTTGCATGCAAATTCCCAAACCAAGACGGCATTTAGTACAAAAGAGGGACAGTTCTGTTTTATTTATTACGTTGGATATAATAAATATACTTTATTTGTTAATTGTTATTATGATTTGTGAAGAAATATATATGAAAGTTTTCCCACTTGCAACCCACTAGTATTTACATTTTATGTATCCATTAAAACTAAATCAGTAATAAAGTTTCATTTCAAAACGATCCAAAAATTACTGAGTTTTTAATTCAGTATTATTAAAAAAACATCCCATATTTTGAGAAGTTTTTTAATTCAGCCAATTAATTTAAAAGCTAAACTGATTCAATAATGCGATAATTTTCTAGTTTACATTTTTTATAATGTTCAAATTTATACTTTATCAAATAGAAAAAAAACTTTCTATAATTAAAATCAGAAACATTGAATGTTTTTAAAATTATTAAATATTAACAAGCGATCTGCCATATTATAGTTACCATTATAGTTACCAGCCAAAGAGTTGCACCAGTCAAAATGTTATAGTTTCAAATCACGCAAAAACTCGTGTGCCATCAGCATTTCTAATGTCCATCTCGTTTCAATATCTGCAATTAAACATTTTGAAATAAAATCGTTTAATTGGCTCGGAATTCTTTCGGGAGAGATATAAGGTATTTGCTTGTTGGTAGTAATATTGTAAATGACTTCTAATGGTGACTTTCTCGCAAATGGCATTTCACCTTGATGACCAACTTATTATAATCGATACAGCGAATATCTTTACCTGTTACCAACTCAACTAGAATAGCACCGAGTGACCAAATATCCGATTTTGAACTGGTCATCTGACTATTAAATACTTCTGGTGCCATAAAATTGCACGTTCCTGGTTTTGAAAATACGAATCCACTTTCCAATGCTGATGAAGTTGCTCCTGATATAAACTTAGACAAATCGAATCCAGAAATCTTAATGTCCTTATTATCATTGAGTAAAATATTCGATGCTATCATTAGTTAACACGCGTAAACGGACTCATTTTTATCTTACTTTTCAAATCACAGTGAATAATTTGATTGGAATGCAAATATGTTAAACCTTCTAAAATTTGTCCAGTCCATTTATAAATCAATGTAACAGAAATCGGATGGTTTTTTAATAAATACTCACGGAGAGATCCCTTAATAAATATAAAAAATTAGCACGTTGAATTGTAATGTCTACTTCTCTCATGAATTCCATTGCCACGTAAAATGATGATTCTTTCTTATAAAAAGAAATGAAATTAACAATTCTGGGATGTTTCCGTAATCGAGCATATACAAATAGTTTTCTCCATAGAGGTTTATAAGAAAATTTAACTTGTTCATATTTTTTAATTGCGAGAGCTCTATCATTTGCTTCGTCATTTGCCATAAAGACCTTTGAAGAAATACCTTCGGAAATCTGATTACCCAGTTTTATTTGATTATCCAATCTTATTAACAAGTTTTAAACATTCTAAAATAGTAATTAAATACTCTGATATCCAAATATAAGCTATATGAGACGTGGGCTCTATGTTATAATCTTTCATTAATTTTTCATCTTCCAAAAAAATAACATTTTGATAATAAGCCTTTTGCACAATATTTTCATCATTACAGAACAATGCAAAAGAATCACAGTTTATTTTCAAAGTTTGTGCTATTCTTTCTTTAAAATTTTGTACTTTTTCTAACTTCGAATATAAAACATTATTCCTTTGACCTTTTGCTAAAATTGGATACACAGAAACTGAATACAACCTGAAAAAATAATAATTTTACTAATTATAATTAAAGTTATAATTAAAGTTAAAGATAACAAATACACTCTTCTATAACAGAATTAATTCGATAAGTAAAATTTTCAAGTAATAAAAACCAGAAGAAAATGTTCCTGGTAAAAAGATATAAAATACTTCATACTAAAATTGATATTCAGCAGCATGAAATTTTACAAAGGTATTAGGCCAAAACTAGAATACATTTCAGGGTGCTTGCGCAAATGATAAAAATAATTAAACGAGCATAGAATTAATAAAAGAATTAATATAGAATACACAAAATAATTTAGGTCACCACTTAAATAACAAAGTCATAAATAAAAAAATTTCTGAGTTCAACTAACAGAGAAACTTTTTAACCTCAGCTTGAGTCTAAGACAAATTTTGCAAGGACTTTATTTCAAAAACAAAAATGGAGCGAAGTTTGTAAAAAAATATTTTTATATGACTCACAACTCATTACTTCACATAAACTTCGTGTTTTCAAATGTTTAAAATGCTAATTTTTAGAACAGAAAATTTTAAGAATATTGTTCAATGAGAGTGAAACAGTAGATTGCATGGTTCTCTCTTTATTTCGATTTAAAAAGTATATTTTGAAAGTACTTTTTAAATAAAAATTACGATAAGAACAAAAAACAATTGATCACAAAAAGTCAATATTTATGAGATTCTAAATATAAATTCATTTTTCTAGGACAAACTGTTTTACATATTGCTTGGTTTTATAATTATTTTTGGGGGATTTGAATTTGCACTGACTCCGCGCGTTCTTTTGATCAAAATAACGAGAACTATTTATTCGCTATGTATTTTTTTCTAAACGCTATGTATTTTATAAAAACTTTCTATGTAGATAAATACACAGTATCAGTAGAGTAAAACACTTCTATGTTAATTAATTAATTCTAGATATTTAATACATTCGCTAAGTAATTAATTAAAAACTATGTAAAATAAATAAATACCAAGTCAAGAAAACAAGTTATAAGTAAAATAAAAAAACGATATGTCAATTAATAAAATCCATCAATAAATCTTAATTTTTTCTAAGATGTTCTTAGATCTTATTTTTTTTCGACAATTATTACAAACTTTCAATAAAGCGGTATGTTTTTCTACGTAAAGTCTTAGAACTCTAATCATTTTGTTTATTTATTTATTATAAACAAAATTAAAACAAATATTGAACTTATAATGGCTAATAATTTGCAGAAGTTGAAGATTATCAGTCTGATCTTGAGTTTGATGTTGAAGTTACAAGTTTAAAGAAACCACGAGCCAAAAAAGTGTCCAAAGTTTGGACTCATGAAAAAGTATTTAAAAGTGCTGAAGAAGCAAAAAATGCAATTAAAGAAGAGAAGATATGGAGTTACTCTTATTCCAACAAAACTGAAGATGGTAAAAAAGTTTACTATCGATGCAATCAAGTTAAATTTAAAGGCAAGCAATGTGATTCTGCATTACATTTACTTTACGACTCAAGATCAGACGAAGTTATTCTTTTTAGGGCAGAAGCTGAGCATAAGCATGAAGAAAACATGTCTAAATCTGCAATATCTAACGAAGCTAAAGAACTAATTAAAGAGTTGTTTAAGCTTAAAATAAAATCTAAGAGAATGTTAGAAATCTTTCATGAACGAGGTATAAATCCTGTTCCTACTACTATACAATTAAGAAATCAATTAAACAAGATTAGAAATGAAGTTTACGGGCCACCAGTAATAAGTTTAGGTGAGCTTGAAAATTGGCTTCAATCATCATCTTCTATACCAGAGTTAGAAGTTGAAGCCTTTGTAGTCAATTATAAAATAACTTATGCCGATGAATATGAATGTGAAGAGAGTAATGAAGAAAGCGATGAAGATGAAGAAAACCACGGCTCTAAATTTAGATTTTTTATAAGTACAATAAGATTACTTAAGCTAGCCTCAGCATCAACAATTTAAATGCTGATGCAACTTATAAACTTGTTTGGCAGGGCTATCCAATTTTAATCATTGGTACAACCGATTTAGATAGGCATTTTCATTCGTTTGGCCTAGGTATATGTACCAATGAAAAAACTGCTGATTTTAATTTTATTTTTTCAAGTATCAATATTGGCTTGAAAAAATAAATGCATCATTATTCAATCCTCGTGTATTGATTTCTGATGCTTCTAACGCTATACGTAAAGTTTATTCACAAGTTTTTAATAAAAATGAAATTGTGATGTGTTGGGCACATATGCGTAGAAATTGTGTCAAAAAAATCGAGTTTTTAGTAGCTAAAGAAGATCAAAACGAATTAATTGAAGATGTAGATCAACTTCAATTGTCACAAAGCCAAGTCATTTTTGAAAAAGCAAGTTCTCTATTTGTTAAAAAATGGAGACAAAAAAAAGCGACTGAGTTTTTAGACTAAATGAATATGATGTGGCTTATGACACACAATACTTGGTATGAAGGATACATGCCCTTCACGCCAAGTACTAACAATAATCTAGAGTCAAATAATCGAGTTCTTAAAGACGAAGAAACTATTAGAGAGCGCACGCCATTATCTAAATTTAGCAAACAAGCTTTAGATATTGTTAAAAAGTGGTCACTAGCATATCCTCGGAGTTTGAAGGAGTTTATTACAAAACAATCAATCGACACAGCGTTATGGACACAGTCTTATCAATGGGCTAAAGAAAGCAAAGCAATTCTTTCGGTGCCCCAAGAACAGTCGACAAACTACTATGTTTCAGCTAGTGACGCAACTATAACTGAAGAAGACATTGACAAAGTTGAAAAAATGCGCTGGACAACATTCGATCTATTTACGAAGCGAGCTTTTACTGTCTGGTGCAATAATTTACCAAACGATAAAGCCAATTGGGCCGACGGTCAGTACAATTGTCCAGCATTTAAAAAAAAAATTATTTGCAAGCATGTTGTCTGCATTTCAATCAGACTTAAATATTGCAAAGTACCGGCAGTAGCTAAGAATACTTCTATTGGAAGTAAACTACCAAGAGGAAGACCAACTTAAGCTAAAGAAGCCTTATTAAAACAATGATTTCAAATATTTTTATAATAGTCTTTGTATTTTTATGGATTTTTTTATTGTCACTTTTTGTTTATTCTTATGAATTTTTCATTGTTTTACTTAGTTTTTGTATTTTTTTACTTATAAAAATTAAAAGTATTACCTATAATAAAATAATTAAATACCTAATGAATTCTATTTTTTTACTTATATAATTAATATAATACTTAGCATTTTATAAATATTTACTTAGAAAAAAATACATAAAGGCACTAATAAAATACATAGCGTTTAGTAAAAAATACATAGCGAATAAATAGGAGCCCAAAATAACTCAGGACCCAACAAATAACAAGGTTTATCTCGAATTACAAATTGCACAACATATGGATATACGCCGGCTATATTTGTATAAGTTTACAAAGGAAAAATACTCAAGAAATATTTGAAACGGCTGAACAGTCATTTTTCTTTAACATAATCTTTATAATTTTATTTAAAAATAATTCTTCTTTTACTCTTTATATGATTTCTGATCTCTGAGTTGTGGTTTCTCTATATTTTTTAGGTAATCTATAATTTCTGGCACTAATCTAATTTTCGTCTCTGCTTTTATACCCTTTGGTATAGAAGCCAATTATCGGCTAAATCCAAAAAATTGATATTGTGAGGTGTTTTCAGCCGAGAATTAAATATTTCAATGATTTATTAAGATAATTTTAAATGATAAATAATTGACTATTAAAATAACTTTTAAATAATTTTTAAATTGAATTTTTAAAATTTTAAGATTGAAAAATTAAACAAGCTTTTTATTAGTAAATGGTTTTGAAAATATTTTATTCAACGCTGAAAATTTGTTTAAAAATTATACAATATTTCATTAAAAAAATACTTGGAATTATGACGTTAACTTTTGAACCGAATTTAAAAAATAATTTAAAAGATGTGTTAGCTGCTTCTAATAGATATAATTTATTCAATGATACCGATTCATTAGAGCCTTTAATTAACAATCTGAATTAACTGGTAATCTCCCAACAGTGGTTCCAGAGCTCCATAAAAATTAAATTATCCACTATTTAGCTTCAAACTGAAAGACTACCAATGCACCTGCCAATATTTTGATTTTTTTATTAGAAATCGAAGCCGAATATCCTTGCCCTATCATACAGTAGTCCGATGGCTCAGCACTGGCAAAGTTTTATTGAGATTTTTTGAACTCAGAGAAGTAATAAAACCTTTTTTCTAAATGAGAAAAACTGCCCAACGCCACTATTATTAAACAATGAATTGTTATGAAAAATACCATTAGCTATAAACCCCAAAGAATTGTTCACTAATTGAATTTAAAATATAAAGGAAAAACGGTGCTCATATGTGAAACGTGTTCTATCGTAAATGCATATTACATTAAACAAGTTTGAACATTGTTGTAAGAATTTTCAAATATTAGCGAAGTCCTCATTTCCAAAATAATTTCACAGCGGATATAGTTTCTGAACTTAAACTAGTTACAACAACGTTTTTCGGATCTTAAAGCAAATGCAAAAGACATTTACATATTTCAAAATCCATTTGACTGTATAATTGAGGAGCTTCTGTCAGACCTAGAAGGGATTGATTTACAAAATGATAATATGTTAACAATAACATTTAAAGAAATGGATTTGTCTCAATTCTATAAATATCTCAAAGAAGATAAATACAGTTAACGAAAATCTTATGTACAAGGATTTATATCTACATTTGGGAGTACTTACTAATGTTAAAGGAAATTTTCAAAAAAGATTTATGTAAAATGGTAATATAGATCATTATTAATAGATGACCATTTGCAATATGATAGAAAATAATAACTTCGAATTCTAGTATGAAATATTATTTAAGAAAAAACAATTACAGACATCGTATTATTACAAAATCTACTTTTTTCTATAATACATTTATTAATAAATGGAAATATTTTATTCGTTTTTTTATGTGTCCGGAAAATGTGTATAAATATTGGGTAAAAACATGTCTTCCCGATTTATGTTGAGGATACCTAAATAATAATTTATAAAGAAATAAAATTACCTGGGGGAAGATCGTCATGACAAACGGGACGATCTATGGGAACTCAGAAAAGAAAACGGAAGTAAAAAGAAATAAGAAAGAGGAAAGAAACAAAAGAAATTTAATAAGAAAATAAAAATTAAGGTCAGTACTAATTAATTAGTACAAAAAGGAAAAGGAATTTTGAAATCGAAAAAAAGGAAAACAACAATATTCTTATCTCGACAGCTTGCTAGTGATAATATAATTGCCGGGAGAAGGCGGTTGAATAAAAAAGGAAAAAGGGAAACTATCTTGACAGCCGTCAGAGATAAAAATGGATATGTCGGGGAGGGCAGGAGAAAGAAAGTGGAAAAACACTTGATTATCTTGAATGCCACAATATAAGCAAACTATATAAAGAGAAACTAGCAGAGAAAAAGGAAGACGAAAAGCGAGACAAAAAGTGACGCGAAATTGAGACAATTCGGGAGAAAATTATTGGGAAATTTAGACAACGTTGGACGAAACGTTGTTGGATAAACGATTTGTGAAAAATAATTGTAAAGAAAACGATTGTGGAGAATAATTATTGAAGAAGAGTTGAAGAAAAGAATTAGTTGAAAAATAAAACGAAAAGTTATTTGAGTATTTGAATAAATTTGTGAAGAAGGTCAAAGAAAACAACCAGCTCAAAGTCCCAGTTGATAAACCAATCAGTTATTTGTGATCTTTTAATCCAGTGTTATACGCAAGTGCTATTCCTCACTGAGTGTTGTAATAAGCCTTGTATAGTCACAAAGCAGAGTGTTGTATTGATTGTCAGCGTAAAGTGAAAGTTTAATTGTGATTATCAATAAAGATTTCAGTTGTCAAGTGTTATTTGTGGATCGTATCAAGACACATTTGGAGTCAGAGTAACATTTAGAATTATCACAAACTCAATAACCCAACAAAAATAAATTTCAACCTTTTTTGTTTCCTTGAGTAGAATTATCCATATAAATATCTTAGAGTTTGTTATCAACCCACTAAGCTTAAAATTTTACGTGTTAGTCTTTTTCAAAAAAAGTTTGCTTACCCCTGACGTATACTATGAAAATGCTGAGTGCCGAATTAGAATAAATAAAAATGAAAACATTGAGTGATGAAACATGTGATATTAAAATGATTGAGCATTATGTTCTTCCATAAGGTTTTTATTTTCTTCATTATTATTCGATACTTTAACTGTATTGTTTAAAAGATCGCATTTTTTGTAAGTATCTCGTTTTAGAAAATCTTAGTGATTTCAAATATATTATTTATAATTTACTTCAAAATGAAAAGGTAACGTAAAAATGAATAGTTTAAATATTACAAGTGACAAAATCCATGTTATATTGAAAATGCTGAGTGCCGAATTAGAATAAATAAAAATGAAAACATTGAGTGATGAAACATGTGATATTAAAATGATTGAGCATTATGTTTAAATATAGTTTAAATATTACAAGTGACAAAATCCATGTTATATTGAAAATGCTGAGTGCCGAATTAGAATAAATAAAAATGAAAACATTGAGTGATGAAACATGTGATATTAAAATGATTGAGCATTATGTTCTTCCATAAGGTTTTTATTTTCTTCATTATTATTCGATACTTTAACTGTATTGTTTAAAAGATCGCATTTTTTGTAAGTATCTCGTTTTAGAAAATCTTAGTGATTTCAAATATATTATTTATAATTTACTTCAAAATGAAAAGGTAACGTAAAAATGAATAGTTTAAATATTACAAGTGACAAAATCCATGTTATATTGAAAATGCTGAGTGCCGAATTAGAATAAATAAAAATGTTATATATGAAAATGCTGAGTGCCGAATTAGAATAAATAAAAATGAAAACATTGAGTGATGAAACATGTGATATTAAAATGATTGAGCATTATGTTTAAATATAGTTTAAATATTACAAGTGACAAAATCCATGTTATATTGAAAATGCTGAGTGCCGAATTAGAATAAATAAAAATGAAAACATTGAGTGATGAAACATGTGATATTAAAATGATTGAGCATTATGTTCTTCCATAAGGTTTTTATTTTCTTCATTATTATTCGATACTTTAACTGTATTGTTTAAAAGATCGCATTTTTTGTAAGTATCTCGTTTTAGAAAATCTTAGTGATTTCAAATATATTATTTTTATTTTACTTCAAAATGAAAAGGTAACGTAAAAATGAATAGTNGTTTTTACGTTATAAATTTTCCCGTGAGCCCTTTACTAAATTTTCGTTATTATTTCTGAATTTTTCTTTTAATTTGGCATTCAACCATGCCCATTTCCCCCGATTAATATCGATTTTCGATTTTTATTAATTTTTAATTATTTTTTTTGTACTTTTGTTGTTTGGAGCTTTTAATTGATTTTCGGGTTTTAATACTAACCCTAACACATGTGAATATTAGAACAAACTATCTTTCTGTAACCATAGATAATATATTATGATTTCACTAGAATATTGTTAAAGTAATATTACTTTTTATTGAGTGGTCCTGGTACTTATTGAACACATCACGTATGTTATCTTTAACAAGGATTTGATCGACAGCAGCTTAAATGTTATACAAAAATCAAGTGAGTAATATAAAATTATAGCTCTAACACATACAATTGGCAAGGTTATAACTCAATGCAAATTACGGATGTGATGAATTGATCATAAATTAATCTTTAAGTGCTGAAAGTTTTATTGAAGTTATAACATATGACGTCAGTAATGAGAACAAGGAAAACTATAAAGAAAACAAGGGTGGAATTTCAAAAATTCCAACATCCTTAAACGCTCTATTAATATTATTTACCTCCACCAATCACATTACATCGATTTTTAGGATTCTCAACAAATTTATCAACACTTTTTAATGAAATTCGAAAAGTAGCAACCCCAATGACATATATATTTATCCACCTCTGTTTCAATATTAATTAAACCACTCAACAATTAGTAATTCTCTAATTTCAGTGAATTAAATATAGATATTATTAAATTAAGCGGATGTAAGCATTATCAACAACTGTTTAAAAAATAATAATGATATTATTAATACTCTAATCTAAAAATGAATAAAATTTAAGTACTTTTCAAATACAACTACCGTATCTCCATTATTCAATCCACATTCAAATATAGTTCCGTCTCTAAGTTCAGTCAGACCTTTCCAAATTGATTCAATTTCTATGTCATAGTTTTGGGAAATTAAATATTTTAATTCATCTATCGTATTTTGTTCACCAATTTGAATAGCTTTTTGGAAATTAAATTCATGATTTTCTTCACCTATTACTTGAAGATCTAAAGATATAATTCTATATCGTTTAATTTAATTTTAATAATTCAATTTATTTAATTACCTTAAATTTGTCTCCATTTTATTGTTCAGATTATTGAAATGAATACTGTATTTTTTACGAAAAATGTCATGACAATAATCAGGAATTCTATTAATTTTCAAATATAGGTCATGTAGATTTTTTGGGAATTATTTTTCTTATTTATTGCATGTAAAATAAATCGATTAATTATTTTTTAATAATAACAAAATATCAAATAATATGCTTAATATGTAAAGAAATATGTAAAAGCTTTAATATTCATGATTTACTTCGGTAACAATTTTGTTTAGTTTAATTATGCAGATGTCACTATTACGCCCATGAGCCGTATTCGGCCTACAAGGGCTTTTTTACCCGACTCTGGCTATATGAATAGTTTAAATATTACAAGTGACAAAATCCATGTTATATTGAAAGTTGGTGGAAATGACAACCCGATTGAACTATAAATGGCCTATTGAGTTATGGTCTGCATGCCATTGGTTTAAATAATTATTTGATTTCTTATTATATTAATTTAATAATTTTTTTAGCTGTAGACGTCTGTAGAGAAAGTGGTGAACCATAAATGAAACATCAAGCTAAAATCTAGGGTTAGGAGGGTGGGTGGTAGATGTAACATTTTTTACTATTTTTTTAAACAAATTTTACACTAAAGCGTAAGTTAACCGATTTTTTTTAGTCAATAATATAATCAAAATTTATTGATAATTAAAACAATTTATTGATAATTTGCAAATGATCCTACATTAAATATGTTGTCCTTTTAGGAAAGCGAAATTCGTTTCAAGTTATATATTAATAAAAAATGTAAAATTTAAGTTAAATCACGAAATCATTCAATATTGCAATATCGTTAAATTAATAAATTTTATTTTAGCACAATTCAAAGCTTGAGCAATTATTTACCATTAAAATACTATTTACAATCTTTCCGATTCGAATTAAATTTATTATTCAAACTTAGCTAATTTCAATAGTCAATGTGCCCAATCCTTGAAATCATAATGATTCATTGACTTATTAAATTAATAAAATTAGATTTCAAATTAATATACAATTTTTATATAATGGAATAAACTGTAATACTTTTCATATACATTTATTGTATCTCCGTCAATCAATCCACATTCAGCTAGAATTCCATCTAATAATAAATCAAAATTGTGATAGATATCTACAATTTCAATTTTTAAAATGTCTGTTATGTAATTTTTTAATTGATTTATTGTTTGTTGTTGTTCAATTTGAATGCTTTCTTCAAACTTCAATTGTTCAATTTCTCCATTTTCTATCAACAGAATTAAAGTTATAGGACTACTAAACGCAATTACATTTTGATAAAATTTACTAATTACCTTAAATTGTCAAATTTATTCATTCTTTGATTTTACACCAACCGGCAATTGATAATCATTTATTAGGCTTTTTAAAATATAAATATTAACTTACCTATATATAATAATATAATAAATATGCATGTGTCATAGCCAGAACTTAGTTAAACGCTTGTGACAATTAATTTATACATATAGGTCATATAGTTATTTAATATATAGATTTTCTTAATTACACAAAGGATAGTATAATAACTATTACCATTATTATATTTTATTTTTTATATAAACAAATGTAATAAATATGAATAAATTGTTGAGAATATCAAGAAATAAAAATAATTGAAGTGAAACAAATGTTGGCCAAAAACTGATTTTGATAAAATAAAACGATTAATTGTGACTAGAATGCTTTAAATACGACATGCGAAATCTAAACACAACAACCAAGTAAACATGAAAAATGAACCAAACAATACCAAAGTCGAGGAACATAAAAAGAAATGACAAAAGCAAGAAGTATAGCACAAAACAAATATCAATAATTAACACAAATTCGAATTGACGGCAATAAACAAAAATAAGAATTAAAAACAAATATTTAATAATAATAGATAAATGAATTAAAAATGTGCCGGGAAAACAAGAGAAATAACACAGTTGTTTAAATAAAGCGAGTAACAACGCAGGGCAAATGCAAAAAATTCAAATTGGAAAAGAAAAAGAGTGAAAAATACAAGAAATAAATAAACACGTAAAATAAAATAAGAGAGGAAAGAAAATATAATCGAAAATTAGATTAAGAAACAAAAAATAAATAAGAATTAAAAATTGAAAAACAAGAAAACGAAAAAAATACAGATAAAACTAATTAAAACCAAATATTCAATTGTTGAAAAAATGAAAAAAATACAAAAACGGTTTTAACAACGCTTATAAATTATAGCTTAGACATGGACCAATAATAAGAAAGCAAAGGCAAAAAAATGAACTATCAATACAAACATTTTACAGAAAAAGTGGTGAACACAGGGAAAATAAAATTTTTAAAATTAAAGTGAAATTAAAAATTAAATGCCTGACAAAGAAATTACAGAGAAAGAAAAAGATAAAGAATAATTGATAAAAAGGACAAGTGGTGGGTCGCTGGTAATCCACATATTACCCGTTCATGTCGTTTTCAACGAAATTTAAGATATAATGAGTTGTTTAACCATCCCACACCCGTTAATTTATCAACGTTAGTAATGTAACGTATGGGGGAATACGCTCAAGAAGTGAGTGTACATCTGCACACCATAATCGTCGAGCATTCGAATGGGTTCGCGAGCTGCCGATAGAATGCCTATGTCCAACTTTTTTAAAAATTTTATTTAATAAAACCTGCTCGTAAGAGTCAGGTGTGTCTTTCGGGACGAGTCATGATCTATGTATGACCATAGTTAGTTAATCATATACTATTTTCTAATCTTTGAAGTTCTGGCTCAATTGAGAGCTAGAGACATCGGGGACATCGGGGACATTAGGGATATTAGTATTTTATTTTACTTTTATTTATTCATTTTCCTTCTTTTTCCTTTTAATCTTTATTTATTTATTTTTGTTTTTTTAATATCAAAGACAAGTCAACACAAAATCAATCAAACTACAAAATAAATGAGCCATCGCAACACAAAGATAAAAAGGTTTAACTACAATAAAAAGCCATCACAAGGCATAGTCATTATTATTTAATTACTATTTATTATTTAGTTATTATTTAGTTATTCTTAGTGTATATTGTTAATTTTTAAGATTATTAATTTTGTTTAAAATGTGGTCCATATATATTAAGTGATATTAAATCTCACTTTTACTTATTCATAAAAATACTCCATAATACATAATTAAAATATAATGTTGTCCAAAAAAAATTAATATAGTTCATTTAAACAAAAAAAACTTTTGCTAAAACACTTGACGATCAGTATATATTTATATATATTGTAATTTGCTATGACTGCTGTGTGCATGCATATTTTTGCTAATGACTTAATTTCTTTTCCTTTGAGTCCTATATTTTTTGTGCTTTGTTGTTATTAGTGTCCCAGGTACCGAGACTTCATACATTTAGTGCTGCTAGTGTTGTATCTATTTCATCCCGCTTTGTTTCGAATGCAAGATTGTTGTATTTGTTGTGGTTATCTGCGCGTGCTTGGTCAAAGAATCCCGTATAATCATATGACACTTTAATGCTTAGTATGTGTATTTTTTTGTTTCTATTCGACTTTATTATTAAATCTTGTCTTAATGTTGTGCTTACACCAGGCGGTGCTCTTTCTGTGTGTACTTCATATTTTTTTGATATTTTTTTGACTTTTCTATAACATGGTTATTAGGGTTATGAATTTTTTTAAAAGAGAAGCCTGTGGCAGCATAAGATGAACTTTTATATATAAAAGCATATATGACTTTTTCTAGTGATAAATATTCATAAACACTGCACTCCACACTTAAAATTCAATTATATTCAAAAATTCAAACATTTATTAATTATAATGTTTATAAGTATAAATTTGTATTTACAAATCTAAGGTATAGGTATTTGTCATTTTTGCATTTTCTCAAAAGGTCTTCTATCATCGTCACCGCTCTCTCAGCCACAATATTGGAACGGGGAACATCAATAACTGATTCTTCATTTAGCCAATGTCTTTTAAAGCATTTTATAGCCTTCTGATATCTGAATTAAGAGATACCAAGAAGGACCTCGTCATAAACATGGCCATTAAAATGTTGACAGGAGAACCATTAACAAATCATGTATTATTGAAGAGGAGTCTTCCGTGTTTTCGTCTGTTATGTAATGTATTTGGTCTTTTTGTTGAATCTCTAGTTGAAATTTGTTTTCTAATGTTACCATTCTTATCCCTATATTAAATTTCTCTCTTAGGCGTTTCATGGAGTCGCGGAATTTTTCAAATATTCAGTGTGTTCCTCATATGTCTCCTTTAATTTCAACGTTAGTGCTTTGTCTAATACCCTGTTTTGTCGTGGAATCTTGTTTTCATTGATTCTATGAGTTCTATTGTTATAAATTTTGTCATGCTGATATTACTTGAATTTACTAATTTCAGCATGTATACTTTGTATTAAGTATTCGTCAATGCTGGTTACAAAAACTGGTTTGAAAAATACTTTCAATACCAATTAGTAACACATTTGTTGAGCGGGTATTTTCTCTGATGGGCAATTTATAGACAGATGAACGCAATTGCTTGTATTTGCAATGGTCAAAGTTGAGTTATGTACAAAAATAAATTACAACATGACATGTTCAGCTTTTTTTGATTATGTTAAGAATCCAGAGCAGATACAATTGTTGAAAAGTTGTTCTAACAATATGAAATACGATTTTAAAATTAATAAAAAATAATAATTTGTTTTGGTGTTTTATTTCACGATTACATTACTATATAATATATCGTATGATAAAGTAAATAAGTTATTAATAATAATACTTTATTTACGCAATTGAAAATTACAAAAAAAAATTATTAATATATACTAGTGAGTATTTGTCAATTAAAAAAAATCTCTGATTTTTGAAGCAAGTAAGAGTGGCAGCCCTATACATGAGTATGTTATTTTGTGATGTTTCATTCACTATTTAGAATGGCAAATTTTATTAATCAGTTAATTTTGGCCTGTGGCGATAATAGATTTTTGTCATGCTGATATCACTCGAATTTATTAATTTCAGCATGTATACTTTGTATTAAGTATTCGTTAATGCTGGGTACGATCCCTAATTCTCCTAAGGGAGCATCCATTAAGGATGTCCCCTAAGCGGGAGGGGAGGGGTATCTACAGAGGGACATATGGGGACAATGGGAGAAGGGGGTCCAAGAGCTTAGGACATCCTCAGACTAAACCTAATACCTACCCAATCACCATGGGAGGACGAGTAAACATTAGACTGAAATAATTTAGGCTACTAATTAAAAGACAGATGCCTATATTAGCTTTATTAATTTTGTTTTAAAAAATGGATTCTCTTTTTAAATTTGGACAATTTTTACTAAAGCTTAAACAATATTATGTATTACCAGCAACAAAATAATCTGCCTAATATTATAATTTTATGTTCTAAATTTCGTCTGAAAATAAGGGAGTTCTGTTTTCGGAGGAATGTCCCTGGGGGACTCCAGAAAAGGGACAAGTGGGGGGGGGTCAAAAAGTGCTTATTTTTTGGGGACGTCCTTAAGGGATGCTCCCTAATTTGCAATGAGTAAAAATAAATCATTATTAATATTTTGGTGTATGTCTTTAATCAGTTTTTTTTATTTTTTTATACTTAAGGGGAAGATTAGTCGGGAACGTATAAATGTTTTACATGCGTTATATTTTTTTGTGTTTTATGTAGGTCGGATTCAAAAAGTTTCGTTGTGTCTGTCATTGCCTTATATAATATGTCGTCAATATTGTAAGTTCCATTTTCTCGGAAGTTAATGCCTAGGCATTCTAAGCATTCTCATGAACTATAGGTATTTTTTCATTAAATATTGTAAGTATTTTATCCTTATTGTTTTAATTTTGTCTAAAGTATCTGCATTTACTTGAGTCTATTGTGTGTATTTTTCATCATCAGTTGTGTCAATAAGGATAATGTCAATATTGTCACTGTTGTTATTATTGTCATGATTGTTGTGTGTTTTGTTTCTATCTGTTTTAGGTGTATTTTCAGCAGTATTATATAGCGGGGTATAAGAGAGTGGGCTACACCAAATACCACTGAGATATGTTCTCTATAGTGGTGGTTGGCGTGTAGAGCAATTTCTCACTCACCAATTCATTTACAATTCATGTACTGAATTGCTCATCATTTATGATTTTTGGAAATTTATTTTAGTCATTTTACAAATGGTTTTCAAGTAATTTTTTTTATTTAAAGTAAATTTTAAGACTTGAATTCTGATCCATATGAGATATTCAAGTTCTAAAATATTACTTTTAATCAACAGTATAATCATAAATTATTTTTAATTAATTTTCAGGGTTCTTTTAGGAAATCAAATTTGGATTGAAAAGATATTGAACCAAATTCATCTGCTCTTGATATTTCATTAAAAATATAATTTTAAAAATTTTCAACGATCTTTTTTTTTCTAAAAATTGTCTAAAATAAAGTTATTATAGAAACGTATCTCATCGTTACATTTCTACAAATCAAAAGTTTGTATGTGTTTTTAGTATGTGTTGTGTTTGTGTGATGTTTTTAATATTTCTTCCACTTTTCAGATTTCTATAGTATAAGATGTATCTCACTGAGCTATAATTGAGAACATCAACGTGATATCAAAGTATGTATGTTTCTAAATTGTAAAATTATTGATTTTTTTGTTATATTATAGGAAATGGTTCTCAGTGGTGTTTGATGAATATGGGATTGAATTACTTTCTGTGTTTTTAATTGCATTTTGAGATATTGAGTGTTTGCTGTTGATTTTATTTTTATCGTTCTCAATTGTTGTATTTTGCTGGTAAGAAGAAGTTGTAGGTTGTGAGTCGATTTACTTAAGAGTATCTTTTTTATTTATGTTTGTTTGTTATCATAGGAAGATAATGTAGAGGATATTTATTAAAAGGGTCTGCTGTGATAGTTGAATGTTGTTATTTTGTCTAGTTGTTGTTTATTTCATAGCATTATTTGTTTTATCGCGTTCAAAGATGTTTATCATTGATATTAAGATCGGTATGTATTGCATTGTTAATATGTGGTATGGTGTTTGGTAGGAAAAGGTTAGCATGACATCTATGTCTATGTCAAGGTCAACTTTGTTTATGGGATGTTCAGATTGTGGGGGGTCCCCTGACTGATTTAATTTAAATTTTATACTTTCTAGTTGTGGTTTAGGTATTGGTAAATGGTGATTGTTATCGCGAGTAATTATATTTTGGTTTTCGCGGGATGTGCTAGGAATTGGTTTAGAGTAATGCGGTCGTAGTATTGAATTTGCTCGTGGGCCTGACTGGTTGGTCAATGCTTGCTGATTTTGCACTAAAATTGACATAAACCTAATTAAACTAATGAATTCGTTACATAATTTCTGAAATCAACGTATAAATTAGGATTTATTATAAAATACAACGAAAAGCTCGATTCCATGGTTTTTCCAGACAAAATAAAGGTTTGGCTCAAAAGTTTCTGCCGCTGAATAAAACTTTCCGGAATGAAATGCATTAGTTCGTTGTTAATAAATTTGTACCATGACTTCTGCAATAGTTCTATTATAACAATAATTATTAATGTTTATTAGAATTTTCAATATTTCTAAAAATATTTAATTTGTATGAAATTAAAAATTTGTTGGGTTATTGAATTGGTGATAAATTTTAAATGTTAATCTGACTCCAAGCGTGTCTTTATATGATTCACAAATAACACTTGACAACAGAAATCTTTATTGATAATCACAAATAATCTTTCTCTTTACATTGGCAATAGATTCATCACTCTGCTTGGTGACTATACAATGCTTATTACAACACTCGGCGAGGAATAGCACTTGTGTATAACACCGGATTAAAAGATCACAAATTACTGATTGGTTTATAAACTGGAATTTTGAGCTGGTTGTTTTCTTTGACTTTCTTCACAACTTTATTCAAATAATCAAATAACTTCTTTTCGTTTTATTATTCAACTAATTCTTTTCTTCAACTCTTCTCCAATAATTATTTTCCACAATTATTTTCTTTTTGACAATCGTTTGTCCAACAGCGTTTCGTCTAACGTCTAGTTCTCTCCAATAATTTTATTTCTCAAATCGTCTCTCAAAT
Source organism: Schmidtea polychroa (assembly GCA_959609185.1). Lineage (NCBI taxonomy): Eukaryota > Metazoa > Platyhelminthes > Tricladida > Dugesiidae > Schmidtea > Schmidtea polychroa. The sequence goes on along the minus strand of CAUHTR010000443.1, from coordinate 78,666 downwards.
CGTCTCTCAAATCGTCTCTCAAATCGTCTCTCAAATCGTCTCTCAAATCGTCTTCCAAATCGTTTTCAATTTCTTGTCACTTTGTCTCTAATTTTTCTTCAAATTTTGTTCTAATTTCATGTTCACCAGTTTTCCCTTATATAGTTCGCTTCTCTTGTGGCACTCCAGATAATCAAGTGTTTTTCCATTTTCCTTCTCCTGCTTTTCCTGACTGTCCCATTTTTATCTCTGACAGCTGTCAAGTTGTTTTTCCCTTTTCCCTTTTTTGTTTGACCGCCTTCTACCATCAATTCTATTATCACTGGCAAGCTGTCGAGATAAGGATATTGTTGTTTTCCTTTTCCCCCGATTTCAAAATTCCCTTTCCTTTCTGTACTAATTAATTAGTACTGACTTTGATTTTTATTTTCCTGTTTGATAACTTTTATTTCCTTTATATTTCTCATTTTTAATTTCTTTTCACTTCCGTTTTCTTTTCTGAGTTTCTATAGGTCGTCCCGTTTGTCATGGCGATCTTCCCTAAGGTAATTTTATTTACTTCTTTATAAATTGTCATTTAGGTATCCTTAACAAATTGTTCAAATCTCTCATTAATGTTTGTCGTGTTTCTTGACAGTATTCATACTGAAAATAGAGTTTCCTCTAGAGGATATTCGAAAAATCATTTATAACAACTGTAAGAGAAGACTGTCAACTGACAAAATTCATAACAACTGCACCCTGGGTGAAGGCACGATTTGTCTCAGAATATGTTCAACTGGGTAGCCAAATTTAAGATTGGAAACTTGGTCGCTGAATATGAGCCATGCAGAGGATGGCTGTCATACGATCTGGAGGAGGAGATACAAGGTGTTTTTAATGAAGATCCGTGGGCCACAACATGACAAATTGCTGAAAGCATTGGTAGTGAAAAAGAGACCGTGAGAAGACGATTGATTCAAATGGGAAAGCACCACCTGTGCAACTTATGGATCCAATATGCGCTAACCGATGCAACATAGACGAAAAGAGTTACAACATGCGAACACATACTTCAACAGTAGTCGCCCAACTTCTGCCAGTGAGGCTGATAATGCGGCTTCATTGCGCGAGCGTCGCCTGGTGCATTCTCGTTTGTCCGACTTACATTTCAGTTATCGTCGAATCTTCCGGTTCTACCACTCGTATGTTCACACTTCGCGGAGAAAAGATATGATGTTCTTATCTGAATTCTTGTCGGCCTTTATTTTCACTAGTATAATCATTATTACTTTGTTTAAAATGATGTTAATGGTTTTAATTTTCACTGCTGTCAGTATAATTTAGTTAATTCGTGCAATTTAAATTCAATTTTTCAAAATCGTACAAAATAATTCACTGAATTGAAATACATAATTTATAAATTGGCTACATTCTGTATCATTTTTACCATAAATTGTCGAGAATTTAAGTCGAATAATTTAATTACTCGCATCACATAGTCCATTGAGATGAGCTTCTATGGTTAGTTATATCAATTTTTTCGATTTTTAGTAAAATTTTGTTTGAGTAACTCGAAAATGCGCTGAGTCGATTTAAATAAATTGCTCACGCCAAAGAGCTCACTGAACATTTGTGAGACGAGCCCTTAATGTTCTGTGTTGAGACCTTGGTAACTGCGAACAAACTAAAAAAACCTTTCCAGTTCACTTTAATATAATTTAGTTTTGCCTTATGATTGTTTTCTTTTGTAACAGAAGGCTACAAGGGATGAAAACTTTCGGTTCTTCACTTTACATAAATTTTAATTAACATGACTTTTGACTAAAACACACATTGTCTTAAACGCAGCCATATCTAGTAAAAAGAGATTATGTCAAAACTGACACATCCATAGTTATAGGTACATTGTAATTTCCGTGCTTCTAGTGTTAAGTGATCATAATTTGAAATTACAAGGCAAAAAAAACTCATCACTCAGTTGTACGATGATATCAAATGCTTCATTGCAAAACTAAAATTATGGAAGACACAGTTGTCACGTATAAAATTTGGTTCATTTTCCTAATTGCAATGTTCGGTTTCATTTATTTATGTGAACAGCTTTTTTTCATCTCATCATTTAAAATCTCGATCAGAATTATTATATTTAGCGTTGGGGCAATAGCTTAATTTAGTCGTTATAGTAAGTATGCAACGGCTATTTTTGATGTTGAAGTTAATATGTTGTCAGTTCGGAAGGTGAAAAAATCAAATCTAAGCACACTGATCCAAAATATGTGTTCGTATGACGTTATTCTGAAGGTTTCAGAAAATTTAAACATAAAATCCTCAAACATAAGGCTATATTTAGGATTGTTTCAACGTCTTGCAAGGTTGGTAGCATGTTCACTAATAAGTCTCTAACTCTAGTTGGTTTGTGTTCAGAACTCGTATATCAATTTCAATGTAATGGGTGTAATGCCACAAACATTGGAGATACTGCCCGTCATCTCTGCACTCGAGTTTTTGAGCATTGTCGACGGAATGGATTTACCCACATTAATGATCATTTTAGGAGGTGTATCAATAAAAAAATAAGTATTGCTGATTTTAAGATCTTGTCGAAGAGTTTGAGTAATTACTGGAAACGAGTAACATGCGATGCGTTGTTGATTAGATCTTTAAATCCTATAATTCTATAATCCTATAAGTATTTTGAATGTACTTAAATAATTTAACTTTTATATTTAATATTTGGGATGATGTTGTTTGTAAAGTTTTTTGTATGAGAATGTTAACAATTTTCGTGTTTTTAAAATTAAAATATGTCTTATATGATTAAAAAAATGTTTTTCAAAATTTTATTAAAATATCTTTTTGATACATTTATTAATTTGTTTGAATATTATTTTCATTTAGTTGTGATTAATACGATTCTTAGCCTGAGAAAAATGTTAAACGGTCGAAATATATAGCAATGTTATATTTTAATATACTTAGTTGGCGATTTTCTATTATAAAAACGTTGCCTTCGTTTTGATTATTTATAATACAAAATGTTACAGTGCTTCTTAAATTTTTGATGTGACCCGCGGCGTACTCAAAATACCTTATGCGTTCCTTGGTGCATTTTGAGTTTGACGCCCTATATACAATGATAAAGATGATTCTTATTGGTAGTTCAAGGGATGTCAATATTTCGTAATAGTCAATATGTTGGGGTTCAGTAAGAACCGGAATATAAGATATTAGGAAAGCTTTTGAATTAAAAGAAATTAATTATTAATAGTATTAAATAATTACCAAAAATAGAACTAAAATTACTAAGTTTAGAATTTAATTATAAATAGTAATAAACAATTACTATATTTAGATTCTTAACAAAAATTGTATTTAAATAAAAATAATATAAATACCGTTGTAAATTTTAGTTTGGGATACAAAATAGGAGAGACTAAAAGACAATATATTTAGGAGGCTCACCATTAAGTAAACGAAACCAAAAGCTATTTTTAGAAAATAATCGAGACAGTTCTAATTTCTATAAATTATTTATCGATCGGTGATATTTAGTGCGGAATATATTATTTCATCATTGTTTCACAAGAGTCAAAACGATTCTAGTTAGTTTATTAATTAATTACAATAATAATAAATATTCACATTTTAATATTTAAAGATTTAAATATATCTAAAGGGCACAGTCATCAGCCAACATTTTTTGTAGCTGTTTTGACTGTTAAATAAAACTATTAACCAATTATCTGGGTTAATAGTATCGCGGTTAAATTTCGGGAATCTCTCTTCCTTATCCTTTCACCTATATCGGGCTGCTGGCGCCTTAAGGGCCAGCCTTGATTCTTTAAAATAATCTTTAGGGCGGTTTGTATAACCGATATCTGTACTTCAGCGTGCAGCTAGTTATTTTTGGTATTATTTGTTTACCAATTTTTGTGGTTAATACATATTTAGTTTTAATAAAACTTTAAATCATATTGTTATTTATTTATTTAATAAACACGCGCAACCTAACAGATAATTTGTGGAGTCAAATTTTTTTGTGTTAGATCGAACGACCCATCGAACCTAACAAATAACTCATAGTTTTTAATATTAAAAAAATTGCAAATTTGTAAAATGTATGTTCAAATAAATTGGAAAAAATAAGGCCACAAAAATATGTTTTGTCAATCAAATTCATAACATTAAAGTGACTAGTCTAATGCTTGTAACCAATCATAAAACTAGCATCGGTTTAAATGTCAACAGAAAACACTAAAGAAATTATGCTCCAACAAATTTCCAGCATCCTCCCTATCTTGGTAATTTTCTCTCAAACAAATGTTGATTAAATTTTGCAAATCGGACGAAGTTTCTTCTGGAAACACAAACGGTATTCTTTTAAATTCAGATATCTGTTTACATACACTGCTTGATACCATACCGGGAAATGGTTCTTGTCCTTTATGGTGGGTTTATTATAATAGGTATAGCATATAGCACTACCTGTAACAAGTTCGACAAGAATAGCTCCAAATGACCAGATATCGGATTTTAGACTGGCTAATTTCTTAATTATTATTTCCGGTGCCATATAATTGTATGCGCCCGGCTTAGAAGTGAAAATTCCCCCACAAAGTGCCTCCAACGTTTGACCTTGCATATATTTCGCCATATCAAAACCAGAAATTTTGATATCCTTATTTCCATCCAACAAAATACACGATGCTGTCATAATCTAATTCACAATGATAGACTGAATTCAAACTTACTTTTCAAATCACAATGAATAACTCTTTCACTGTGTAAATAAACTAAACCCTCTAGAATTTGTTTTGCCCATTTACCAATCAAATCTATAGAAACAGAAACATTTTCTCGCACATACTCACGGAGGGATCCCTCAACATATACATTTAAAATTAACACGGGAAAAATTTAATTATTACTCCTTTCATATATTCCATTACCATGTAAAAGTAGGAATCATCTTTGTGATAGCTATTCAAATGCATAATTCTGGGATTATTCCCTAATCGCTCATATGCGAATAATTCTCGCCAAATTTGCTTGTAGGTTTGTTCAGTGGAAACATATTTTTTAATTGCCAATGCTCCATCAACTGTCTTGAACACCTTAGAAAATGAGCCATCGTGTAACTTACTTTCCAATTTTATTTGATCATCAAGGCTTATTAATATATTTTACACATTCGTAAAAATCAAAAAATAATACTCCGAGATCCAGATATAAATCAGAGTTGATTTGCAGATATCTTCATAATCTCTCATTAATTTATTATCTTCCAACAATGTTACACGTTGATCATACACATTGTTATCATTAGTTTCCAAGTTACAAAACAATGCTAAAGAATCTACTGATTTATTTGGAGCAATTCCTTTTACTGTTCTTTCCTTAAACATTTTTACGCTTTCTAAGTTAGAGAAAGTCATATTACTTTCCTGGGTTAAACTTGAAATGTTATATAGAGATACAGAAGACACACGATGTAACCTGAATTATTATTTGGTAATAATATATATTTACTATGATATAAAATTAATATTAATATATTAACAGATAAATCTCATTGCTATGACTTGGACCTTGCTTTGTCGTTGTGAGAATATAATTAAATTAATGAATTAAATAAATAATTAAATAAAAGTAAAATAAAATATTAAATAATTGTATGCTGTGAATTGATGTGGTATGCAGATTCTTATGCTTACATTACTGCTAGTATTTAATTGAGCATTAATAATATATTGAATGAGCATTAATATAATAAAAATGTATTATTCTGTGTTGATTATTATTTTTTATTAATGATTTGTGCAAGGAAAACCTGTAGAGCCCGACAGCGTCTCCAGTGAAAATATGTAGCGGGACAGTCGGTGTTCCTGTATGTAATGCGCGTTACAATAATAAATTAACAAAATTTAACCAACAATTTTAATTCTGAAATTTTAAATAACACTAAAAATTATTAACCTTAATCGGTTAATTAATCAAGGATTTCAGTTCAGTTGGAAATAGATTAGTATTTTCAGAGTCGACGTTTACTTGACGTTCGAATCTAGGAGAATGGATCGTGAATCGTATTTCAAGATTCTGGTCGAAAGTAGTATACTGTAGCTTCTCGTTTTCTTCTTTCCACAAATTTTATTTTCTTTTAGATTCTAGAAATAGTAATATACTATAGCTTCAGGTTTTCTTCTTTTTCACAAATTTTATTTTATTTTGGGTTTATAGGTTCTGGTTTTCTTCTTTTCACCGATTTTATTTTCTTTTAGATTCTGGAAATCCTAATATTTTTTTCCGTTTATTTGTGTTTTGTAAATTCTTTATAGTAAATTATTACTATAGAGAATTACTATATAGATCTTTTAATTATATCGCATGGTCCGTGATTCGGATTAAGTTAGATTGAGTATTTTGTATTTACATTGAAAAAATATATATGTAAACCAGTAACATTACATTACAATAATAAAGATTTAGCATTAATTTAATATTATAGAAATTATTTTTGATCATTGATTTATTTAAAGAATTACATTAATTTAAATGAAAAAATACATTAATCAATTTAAGAAAAAACATTAGACAAAAAGACCATTATTTAATATTATTTTGAAATTGAAAAATCACAGAACATTATTTATAAAAATGGCATTATTGCGCCCTGTGCGGTTCATATATCTGGCGCCCCTAAAACCCGAATTCAATTCAGCCTACTATAATAATTATAATATTCATGTTGAGATTGTTAACTATGTATTCATCTCCAGCTATTATAATAGGTGGTAATGCTCTTAAAATTCTGTTGCTAATTGAAAAAATGACAGGAGCCCATTTTGTGGACTAACATTTTTCAAAATACACACCTACGAAGGCACGCTAATGGACCAGTCCAATCAGCAATGTTAAAGATAGGCTAGTTAGTGTGACGTTTTTTCGTGCAGGCCATTTGATAATTTCTTTTATTTATATTTTGTTATTTTTTGGTAACAGTAAAAAAATGTTACATTCCAATTTTACGCCACCCTTGTTACGGTCCTGTCATTATTTTAGTAAAGTTTTTTAGGTTTCGAAAGTCTTCCCTTCTTGCGCTTGGTTCCAATATCGACATTTTCTGCCTCTGGTGGTGGTTTTGCAATACTTTAATCTGATAGCCATACCAACCACATGTTTGCAAATGTAGTGCTTTATAAATGCAGCGTAGGTTCAAGATTGTTCCTTGTTCTTGTAGGCGTGAAAAGGTACCCACTTTGTTCGAGTTTGTTTTGAGTGTTTTGTATTAGAAGCTGTGTTGTCTTGGGTGTTGTCTATTTCTTCTTCTGTATCGCTTGAATAATGTGCTAAGCGTTGTGATTGAGCCATTTAAAACTTTGAATTTTTTATTCATATTAATAAATATAAACAACGATTACTTTTCAAAAAATTAATGCTCATTCAATTTAATTAATGCTAAATTTCTTTAATTCTCATTAAAAAAAAATAATGCTCGTTTAAATATAAGTGTTACATTATTTGACATTGAATAAAAATCTTAGCGGAGATTTGTTTAAATATTGCAAACAAATTGCATTTTTTTAATTTAATAAATATTAGTATTTAATTATGAATATTATAAACACTAAAAGTATAACTAACATGGCGAACACGATGGACAATTTTATTAAACCGTCAGCAGAATTCAATTTTTTATTAATCCAAAGTATTTATTGCAATCAATTCCTTACAAATTCAAAAACTTTTAGTATCCAGGATATTACAGATCTTAATAATTTTCATTTGACTTTTTACATGGTTTATTAATTTTTATAAAAAATAATAAACATAAAAACAAAAAGTTTATTAATAGCATGCAAAAAATAAAATTATGAGCTAAGCCACGTAGGTAATCCATTCTGTCACGATTACCATAATCTCGAACAATACGTTGAACACGAAGAGTACTGTCTCGGTAATGTTTTTTGACTGCAGGATTATGAGTTCCACTGAATTTCCCACGATTAATTTGCCGAATACGATTTCCATTTAATCTCATTTTTAATTATATATATATTTGTAAAAATAATGTTTTAAATTTTAAAATAACAGCATTAATTTCGATTTAACTAGTTTAAAATATCTTTTAGTATATTTTCCTTGCAAGATCGAGATTGTAGAGAGGTGATCTAAGAGAAAAAATCCATCTTCTCAATTACTACCACACTTTTATTGCCTAAGAGAAGCCATAGATAGAGACCGCATAGTTTTCCGAGATTAAGTTTGTATATGTTCACGAGAATGCTGTAGTAGGCGTGATTAATTCACTTTGATTCCCAAAAATTGTCAACTTCAATGACTTTCGATGACATGTTCCAAATCTCATCTTCCTGGAACTTCTTTTTTTACCGGATTAACGTAGTCTCAGAAACATACATGGATAAAGGGGTTTCATCAACAGTAATGATATTTTTGAGGAATTGGCCGTCATGCCCATCAAAAATGAGAAAGTTTGTCTGGCAGCATTCCTTCGGAAATAAAACGTAGGACGGTCCTAAATGCCAATTATCTCACTCCAGATTCATCCTGGATGTCATATGCACCTCCGGTATTTACATTAAACCGTTGTGAGATATCCTTGATAGTGATTCAGTGTTTTCCTTTCACAATTTGCAAACATTCCTCCTTTTTTGATCAGAAACTCCACAAGGATGACCAACTTTCTCATCATAAAACACTGATTGGCAACCACGTTTGAACTGGCTAATCTAATTATAGATTGTAGTATGAGGGGAATATATTTCCATAAATTGTATGCAACGGATTCCATATTTGCTGATTGTTATCACCACATACAAAACAAAGAATTTACTCGATAGAATATAACATGACTTGACAAATAAATTGAAAATGCATTCACCTATGCATGTGTTGGGTTATTATTTTTGCAAAGTCGGTTTTCTTTGACTTCTCGTGTTCTTTATCAAACAAACCATCGAAACCCAACACAGAATAACTTTATTAAATTTCAATCACATGTACATTTTGCCCCTAGATTCTGCATCTTTCTTTCTGAATAAATACTGCTCGCGAAGGTAGAAATCCAAGGGTCAATCGACTCCTCTGGTACGAGTTTAGAATTGCTTTAAATTACTAGAATCTATTTATTGATCGATAACTGACTTTAGTGATAGCTCTTTACTTCTTTTTATTTCTTCGAACAACTCGCTTCTCGTCTGTTTCTGAGCTCTCTTTTTATACTCTTTCTGCCATGGGAATTATCTACATGATTTGAAATTATTGGGAATTATCGATATTCATGGAACCTTGGGTAAATATTTTGAGGGTTATTCCAACAGTTTAATTTGTTTACCCTTCATTCATGTTGGGCGGAGTTTGCTTTCCCTATCCGGGTCTCAGTGCACTGCGGGTTTTCTTCAGCGTTCGGGTTTCCCATTACGGATTGATTAACTTTAATTAATTTGTTTTTACGTTATAAATTTTCCCGTGAGCCCTTTACTAAATTTTCGTTATTATTTCTGAATTTTTCTTTTAATTTGGCATTCAACCATGCCCATTTCCCCCGATTAATATCGATTTTCGATTTTTATTAATTTTTAATTATTTTTTTTGTACTTTTGTTGTTTGGAGCTTTTAATTGATTTTCGGGTTTTAATACTAACCCTAACACATGTGAATATTAGAACAAACTATCTTTCTGTAACCATAGATAATATATTATGATTTCACTAGAATATTGTTGAAGTAATATTACTTTTTATTGAGTGGTCCTGGTACTTATTGAACGCACCACGTATGTTATCTTTAACAAGGATTTGATCGACAGTAGCTTAAATGCTATACAAAAATCAAGTGAGTAATATAAAATTATAGCTCTAACACATACAATTGGCAAGGTTATAACTTAATGCAAATTACGGATGTGATGAATTGATCATAAATTAATCTTTAAGTGCTGAAAGTTTTATTGAAGTTATAACATATGACGTCAGAAATGAGAACAAGGAAAACTATAAAGAAAACAAGGGTGCAATTTCAAAAAATTCCAACATCCTTAAACGCTCTATTAATATTATTTACCTCCACCAATCACATTACATCGATTTTTAGGATTCTCAACAAATTTATCAACACTTTTTAATGAAATTCGAAAAGTAGCAACCCCAATGACATATATATTTATCCACCTCTGTTTCAATATTAATTAAACCACTCAACAATTAGTAATTCTCTAATTTCAGTGAATTAAATATAGATATTATTAAATTAAGCGGATGTAAGCATTATCAACAACTGTTTAAAAAATAATAATGATATTATTAATACTCTAATCTAAAAATGAATAACATTTAAGTACTTTTCAAATACAACTACCGTATCTCCATTATTCAATCCACATTCAAATATAGTTCCGTCTCTAAGTTCAGTCAGACCTTTCCAAATTGATTCAATTTCTATGTCATAGTTTTGGGAAATTAAATATTTTAATTCATCTATCGTATTTTGTTCACCAATTTGAATAGCTTTTTGGAAATTAAATTCATGATTTTCTTCACCTATTACTTGAAGATCTAAAGATATAATTCTATATCGTTTAATTTAATTTTAATAATTCAATTTATTTAATTACCTTAAATTTGTCTCCATTTTATTGTTTCAGATTATTGAAATGAATACTGTATTTTTTACGAAAAATGTCATGACAATAATCAGGAATTCTATTAATTTTCAAATATAGGTCATGTAGATTTTTTGGGAATTATTTTTCTTATTTATTGCATGTAAAATAAATCGATTAATTAATTTTTAATAATAACAAAATATCAAATAATATGCTTAATATGTAAAGAAATATGTAAAAGCTTTAATATTCATGATTTACTTCGGTAACAATTTTGTTTAGTTTAATTATGCAGATGTCACTATTATGCCCATGAGCCGTATTTGGCCTACAAGGGCTTTTTAACCCGACTCTGGCTATTCTTAATCTAATGAATACTTCTCTCCAAAGGAAAATTCTATTATTTTCTTGAAAAATTGTTTATTATCAATTTTATGATCCTCCTTCTCATACCATCTTTATTTATGATATGGCAAAAAACTTAGTTTCACATTTCAAAAAGTGAGATTTCTCTCGACTCAACTTTAATCCAGATGTTTTAATTCTGTTTAGGACATTTTTTACTCTTTTATGTGTTCCTCCTTAGTATTTGAAAATATTAAAACGTCGTCCAGGTACACTACAGCTTCTTTCCAATTTAGTGATCCAAGCACTTTGTTCATTAATTTCTGGAAAGTAGCAGGAGCCGCTGCTATCCCAAATGGCATACGATTGAAGCAATATTGCTCATTCTTTGTAGAGAAAGCCGTTTTCGTTTTTTGAATCTTCAGTTAACTCCACTTGGTAATATGCACTGCCTAAATCCAGTGTTGTGAAAAATCTCGATCCATTAAGAGCGTCTATCATTTCTTCTGTATTTGGTATTGGAAAAATAGGTCGCTCTGTTACTAAATTTAATGCTCGAAAATCTAAGCAAATGCTTATCTCATCTTTGTCTTTCTTTTTAATGCATACCAGTGGCGAATTCCGTGGTGATTCGCATTTCTTTATAATACCATTCTTTTCCATCTCGTTAATATTTTCTTCTATTTTCGATAAGAGGTGTAATGGTTTACGTCTTGGATTAATAACAATTGGAGGTCCTGTTGTATTTATCTCATGTTGTCCTATTTCTGTTTTACCAATGTCCCATTTATGTTTCATAAATACTGTCTCATATTCTTCAATCAATTTCTCGATTTCTTTGTCTTCTTTTTCCATTTTTTAAAATCCTCTTTCTTTTGTTCAATATAACTTATCTCTTATTTCTCACTGTCGGGTTATTGGGTTGGTGATAAAATTAGATTTCTTACTCTGACTCCAAGCGTGTCTTTGACTGACCCACAAATAACAATTAACACTGGAAACGTTATTGAATATCACAAATATTCTCACACTGATACAATTGACTCAACAAGCTAACTATTATACCGTGCTTATTACAACACTATGGTGAGGAATAGCACACTCGTATAACTTTGATTTGACAAATCTCTCACAACTGAGGAGTGCAATAATTGGTAATTTTAGCTGGTTGTTCTCTGATTTTGACTTGGTTTTACTCGCCTGACTTTATTCTATTATCAACTGAATAAACTTTTGCTGATTCTCTTTATTTCTGTTTTCTTTTTAGTTTCTCTGCTTCAACTTTATTCAAATATTTCTTCTAAATTGTTCTCTCAATGGCATCTTCAAACTGCCCGCTAATACAATTATCCCATGTCTTCTTAATTTTATAATTCGTCTTCTCTATAGTTTCTATTCTATCGTTTCTTCTGCTTGCTTCTGCTATGCCACCTCCTTTTATACCTCGTCAATTTGTGACACTTCAGTTAATCTCCAATCCAACCATTTTTCCCAACATGATTTTCCAGTTTTCTTTGCGACCAAGCATAGCTGTCGCAATGTTTATAATTTTTTTCGTTTGCGGCTCCGGCCTGTTTTTGTTTTGTTTCCCTTATCTCTGACAAGCTGTCGAGATAAGAATATTGTTGTTTTTCTGTTTTCCCGATTTCGAAATTCCTTTTTCTTTTTGTTAATTAGTACTGACATTGATTTTTATTTTCATGTTTGATTTCTTTTGTTTCCTTCCTCGTCCTCATTTCTCAATTTTTTTGCTTCCACTTTCTTTTATGAGTTCCCACCGATCGTCCCATTTGTCATGACGATCTTCCACCAGGTAATTTTATTTATTTATTTCTAAATTGTTATTTAGGTATCCTCAACATCACTATCGGTTCTTTATATATTAAATTCCATTAAAAAATTTATCCCCCCAAATTATTTTTGGAACAAATCCTCGAGTAACATAGAATTACATTGGTTTTGAAATACCCCTACAGTTACAGTTATATTTATCTTACCCATTACAGTTATACCACTGCCGTTTGCACATTTCACTTCAATATCACATTTCTCCAATGTTACGTTTTCAAATCTTTTATAAATCTCGTATTCTAAAACACTAATTTTTGCTCCTGTATCAAGCATATACAGTGAAGTCTCTCACATCCGCCAAAAATGGGACTTCGAAAAAACGTGGCGGATATTAGAAAATAGCGGATATTAGAATCCGAAAAAACATTTTTAAAAATGTTGAGATAACAAAATCGAATCAAAATTCAAAAGTTTATTTAATAATATCAATTGCTTTATTTATTCATCTGGGAAAAACCAATCGATTTTATGAATAGCGTATTTTATTTTTACAAAAAATGCGTGATTGTTATGAAATAATTATGTACATTTTTATAAAAAAAATTTTCTCTTTTATCAACAACCTTGTACATTTTCTTTTTGTCATCTTTAGGCTAAAATGAAAAAAATTAATGTAAATAATAATAGATGGAAACAACAATGTTAAAATTAAATATTTAAATTTAAATTATGCAATTAACAAGGAAATTAATAATATTATAACAAAAAGAATGAAAATTCCATCCATTTAAATTAATTTAAGAAATTTTATGTTAAAAATACGAGAGAAGTGTGGCGATTATTAGAAACAGGTGGATATCAGAATTTTCTCATATAAAATTTTTTCATGTTGCGGTTATTAGAGCGTGGCGGATACGAGGATGAGCGGATACGAGAGACCACACTGTACATTGCTTTATCTTTATTTATTTCAATTTCTATACTGGATCTTCCTCCAATATAGTTATAATTAATTATAAATTCTTTAGGATTTTCCACTTTTTTATTGAAAGTATTCGGACTTTTAACGTTACTAGAGCGATATGGTTTAAAAATTTATTTATTTTCATTTAAATTATATAAATCATAAATATTATAATTATTAAGTTCATTCAAACTATTATCAAAATACATATCAACATTCAAATTACATTCATTTTCATTCAGGTCATACATACATTCACGATCATTGAAATCCATGCAAACATTGTTCGAAATATCACTTACATTCAATATATGGCTCCGATCACTTCCCCAGATGTCGGAGCAAATTCATCTCCTTCCACTGATCGTTCGCACTCGCCTCCGAAAGCAGCTATGTACCGAGAACTATGAAACTTCTTTGTGGACTAACTTCATTACTCTGGTTTTTGAAGTATCCATTCTTCTGACAATGGTTGCATTTGACATTTGGGCATTCTGATCTTAGATGACCTTCTTTTCTACAAGCCCAACATCTTCACATGCGATTATCTTGGTTTAGATAAACATTTCTTCTAATCGATCCGTTAAAATGTCTCGCGGGCCACTGTTGTCCTTCTCGGAATTGTCCTAGATTTCTGGTCTTTTCCCACTCATTTCTATTTCCAGATCTTAGAACATTTGTTTCCAGTCGTCCCACATTCCGACTTTATTCGATTCTTTCACTCCTTTGACGATGATATGGTTTTCTTTGGTTCCATGTTTGTCCTTCATTCAACATTGCTACCTTAGCATAATATTTCTTTATATACTGTATCGAAACAATGTTTTCGATTTCAATTTCTTTTTTAATATCATCATATTTGACCAATCGATTTTTTATTTCTTCGAATGTTTTTAGTCCTTGTAATTTTAAATCTTTCTTAATTTCTCTATCGTCGAGAGCGTTTTGGATTAAAAATATTTTCATATCTTCTTCTGTCAGATTGTGCCTGACTACATTCTTTGCTAGCTTCTCAATATTTTTAAAAAAATCATTAATTGTTTCTTCTCCTCTTCGAAATGATAAGGTTTCGTTGAGATCATTTGCTAAGTTAGATGGCTTCAAAAAGGCATCGTGGATTCTTTTATTGTAGTGAATTTCGGGATCCATTTCCTCGAACTCTCGCGTTGCTTCCATTGACTGCTTTGATAAAAACTCCTCTGTGTTCTTCGGCTGTCTGAGTAAGCTCAAAATATTTATCTGTTTCTTCGATAAACATTTCTATGTCATCGCCAATTTCGAATGTTTCTGATGGTCTAATAAACTGCAGCATAGGCGTGGTCGCCATGTTAGGATTCGTTTTAATTTTAATCATTAATAAATTTAAAGTCGTGAATAATTTATATTATTTAAACAAAGTATTTTCTTAATTCATTTCTGGGGAATTAATTCAAATCCAAATAATATTTTGAACAATTTCAACATTCAATTTCAACCTATCACAACATTCAAATAATAAAATATAAATGCTATAAATATGAATAGTTTATATAAATACATCTTACACAAAATTTTGCATTTAATTTATTGTTTAATCAATTTCGTTGTAATGTTTAAATTGGCTTGGTGTGCGTTTGGATTCGTCCAACTCCCGCGTCAGGATGAACCCCGACTCGCAATTCAATGATTTTGGTAAAATTTGTTTTAATTACCGATTACATCAAAGTACATATTTTGTTTAAACCGGTTATTTCATCATAAATTTTAATTTCTTATATCAATAAACTTCAAATTAAAAATTTGAAACTTGATACTCTTTTACCATCAATGACAAGGGATAATTTATTATACACGTCTAATTGCGATTTAAGACATTCGTTATTTTCAAGGAACCATAACTTTGTAATACGAAAATTAAAAGATGAGAGCAAGGGACTTGGATATGACGAATGGATATTTTTAAGACCTAAATGTCATACAATGAAGAGTAGTAAGGGGTGTATGAAAGCGAAGGGAGTCACAATGAATGATATTGTACTAATCCATCAGTGGTATCTGAATTGATATAATAATAATGGGATTTATAGGGTGCCACAATTTAGAATAACGAGTAAGAACGACCAAATTTTTAATAATAAAAATAATAAGAGGGCTCTAACTAATGCTGATGATCGGCACAATTGGGAACTTAAAAATAAAAGTTGTGTATGGGCATTATAGAAGGGATGGTATGGTTATGGCTGATGATTTCTTTATAATGTTTATAAAAAAAATTTTGTTTTTTTATTTCCATATGTTAAAAAATATTATTTTTGTAGTGTTACTTGTGATAGTGCTCTATTTGTGATATCACACTAACTAATTTAGTACACTTTTCAATTAAATAATTAACTAATTTTCAATACATCTGCAAACCATGTATGACTCACATAAAAAGGTCGCACGAAGCTAGTAATTCACGCACGCATGTTTTTTGCAATACAAATGCAATAATTTGATTGGTGAGAGAGATGATATGACATAATAGTGATTATTTTTGAAAATGAAATCCAAAAACGATTTTGGGGAGAAATAAATTTGTAATTTATTGAAAAAAACACGCCCAATTAAGGAAATAACTAAGACAAAACCAGTTCAAATCAAGAAAGATATAAAACCAGGACAAATGTATCATAACCATAAGATAGTAGATGAAATTCTATAAAAATTCTCTTCATCCGAATCGGTCGTTAATTCTTTCAAAGAGATTTATACTTTCCTGCAAATCTGCTGAAATTCATGTTAAATCTTTAATTTCGCATCTTCATCTAATATCACACTGAAATGAAAGGAAAATTGTTCACAAAGTGAGTTTAAAAAAATTAATTTTTTGAATGTCTTGTTATAAAGTCATAAATAAGACACAAATAAACACCTACAATGATTTGACAGGAGTAATTGGCCGGGTAGTTGCAGACACCCTCAAGATGCAGAAAAATATAATTAAAATGCTTGCTAAAGTCGTACACAAAACGAACACCCAACTGAGTTTAAACGGGTATAGAAGGCCGACAAAAAGATTACCACAACTCAACTCAAAACACTAAAAAGGAGACACTACTATATTCAAAACAAAAAAAGGAGAGCTACAACTGAATAACTACAAAACAAACGAAAAATAACGATGAACACTGAAAAGTAGAAAAAACTCCAAAAAAAAATCAACAAACAAAATTCAACCAAAATTTCTAAAAGCCGAAAAACCCTAATATTCTAAAGTTAATAAATTTCATTCCAAACCACCTCAGAAACAACGAAAAGAAGATATTTATAACAAGAAGAACCGACCAAATTTAAAAGATAAAGTTAATCATTACAACGACAAAAGAAAGAAACAAATAAAGAAGTAAATTCTCTAGTGCATATTATCGACATCAAAAGTAAGGTTCCAGTTGTGAAAATATATATTCCTATTTTTGTAAATTTAACAATTTTGTAACCAATTTGAAGCCCATAAATTTTATGTTTGATTTATAAATTTAATATTTTCATTTTGATCCAGAAGAACAAGACAGATAGACCCAGAAATGAATTTATGACAAGATACCCGGAGGAAGTTCAATCAACTCCCGGTTGTCAGGCGAAAGAAGTCCAAGTGAGGCCAGTAGGCGAGACTCGAAGCTTCATTTCCCTGACGAAATCTCTTGTTTTCGAAAATGACTCTTGAATTTTTTTCTACGAAATTTATTCATTTCTTCTTAATACGTTTTTTCTCTATCATCCATTTGCTAGCTTTCCCACATTAAAGGGATGGCAAAACTTTCAAGTCTAATAGGTAATTTTTGAGTAGAATAATCATTATGGTCTACCAGAGAAATTATTTTAAATATCCAAGAGTGGTTTCAAATGTAATCTATTTATTTTATTTAAAAACAAACAAGGAAGTAAAAATAAATAGATGGAATTTTTTTATTGGAATAAAAATCTTTATTTGCGGTCAACGTCTTAGCCATCCGTGATATATATGGAGGTGTCTTAAAGTTAATATTTTAAATTGTGGATAAAAGTACATTATTTTATTTTTTTACTGAAAAAGAAAGTTACGGTATTTTGCAATCCTAATATAAATCAATTCTGGGTTCAAAGGTTTCCAGAATTTTTAAAATCTAGAGAATAATAAACGCTATTTACAAAAAGAATGATGTTCTAAAAAAAATCAGCTGAAAAATAAAAATAAATCTATGTTATTTATAGTCATTATTTTTCATACTTTACGTTTTTTTCAGTAAAATATTTATTTAAAATGTAATAAAATAAAATGAACAAATCTTTGACCGCATTTGCATCGGTGAAAACATTCGACTAAAAGAAAATTAATTTTTAACCAAATCACAAATTAATATTAAATTTTGTTTGTTTACATTTCGATTAAATTTTTTGAATGAAATTTAAATCAATTAAGGATCAAAATGAGTGTGAACTATATGTAAAAGAAAATGACAATTTAGTATCCATTAGAACTGCCGTTATAAAACTACTGTGGCAAAATGAATTAATAAATGTGAGTAAGGTGCAATTTTCATTAAACGATCAAATTTTAGATATCAATAAGCCATTACTGAAATTGACTTATGTACAAGAATGTGATATATATTGTCAAATCGATAATGAAATCAATTCAGGGTATTATCATGATTTGAATAATAATTTGACATTTCTTGTTAAGTTTATTACATGTTCTGGATTTAAAATTTGTAAACTCTGATCACGTAATTACATATTCAATTGAAGTACCTAAAAATTGGAATTCAGAAGAATTGAAATCGTTCATAAGTGAAGTTTGTGAAATCGATATTTTAAGAATCAACAACCAACAAGATGACATTGAACAATTTAATCAATCGGAAATCTATGTCGAAGAAAGGTAGGTTTAATTGTTAAATTAACGAAAGATTTTCTAATTAAAATATAAAATAAATTGAGTAATTTTCACATAAATTATTGATTTCAAGCTTAAATAGACAACAGTAATATGTTAAATAATTATTCTTGAATTTTTATCTAGATTTAGCCCAGTGGTATATAACAAAAAAGTACTCTAATGTATGCAGAGGGTTATTAAACTAATTAAAAAATGACATTTTGTATATAACATACATAAGTGTAATTGCCAAATATTGTGTCTTAGCATCATATTAAAAGGATGCTTCTAAAATAATTAAATCTATTAAATAAGTAAAATGAATGCGTATTATGTGATCAACCTTTAATTTGGGAATTAACAGAAGCCAACCTTAACTCTTCTTTCTAATTGTCAAATTGCTCCATGTCCAACAAAAAATTTATTTTCTGTCAAATATGTTGTAAATTGTATTGTAATTGTACTTTAAAGAATTTCCATGTAAGAAACTGCAATTGTGATTTTTCTATGTAACTTTGAACTCATTTATATTTTTAAGTTGTTGAAAAAAAGTACGGGTATGTCATTCCAGCACGAATACACCTACAGTATCATAAAAATATATGTGTTGAGGTTTTGAAAGTAAATTATTAAATTATATAGTTCAGATAAAAAGGAAACCCGAAATTGAATGGTGGTCAATCAGAGAAGCAATGGCAAAGAAAGATATGATAAAAACAGAACTATAAAAGGGTACAATCAGACATGAAATGGAAAAATGCGCAAACCTGAGGAAGTGGAATAAAGTGAAAAGTTATCGAAATTGAAGCTGGAAAACGGAGAGGTAGATTAGGAGATGGTGAAGAAGACAGTGAGCAAGAAATTGTTAGAAAATATTTAGAAAGGTTCGTAAAACAGGCAAATAAAAAAAACAGAATATTAATTAATTAATTAATTGGCTAATGGGAAACCCGAGCGATGAAGAAAACCCGAGCGCGGCAATTTGGGAGGATAAACAAATGGGGAAGTCAGAGAGCAATTATCCAAACAGCCGGATAAACGAGGGTAAATAAAAGAAGGGGAATCAGGAAGAGGGTCAACAGAAATAGCTAATTAGGGAATGATAACTAAGGAAGTCAAAACCAATTAGGTCAAAAATAGGGCAATTACAACAATTATGGGAGTATATAAGGAAACTCCAAATTCACATAATCGGCATAAACCGACATTAGAGTTAGAGGAATGGAATAAAAGAAGAAAAGAATTATAGGAAAAACTGAAGAGTTAGACAAGGAGCGTCAAAAGAGATTGGATCAGAGAGTGGAACTAAATCAAAAGGTGAAACTTAATTTTTTGATCGTACGAGGTTGAGACCTTCCAGAGCGGAGTCCGATCTGAAATTGCGTGAGAATTGTGGTTGACCAGCTGTGTAATTAATTGTGAGAGTTGTAAATTTTTATAAAACAAATATACATTGGGAGTTTGTGTTTATTGATTTTGGAACACGTGGAGTCAGAGTAACCAACGGTTGATTTTGATATCATAAAACCCAACATATATTTTTGGTGATCCCGGCGTGATTAAACGTTGGTCTGCGAATATTGAAGAGTGAAAAGAGGTGAAGAAAAAAAAATAAAAATTTGAAAATAATTGGAAATCGGGGGAATTATTATATGTACGCTTCGGCCTATGGGTGGTCACAAGCCATAATGGTACAAAGATTCCTACTCTATTTAAAAGGAGCCGCAAGAGAAGCTTGACAGCAAGTGGATAAAAAGACAATTGGAAATTATTGGGCCAAACTGAAGGATACGATGGCAATGAAATTGGTGAGAGGCGATATAAAAAGAATAATGCGACAAAAATTTTATGCCTGAGTACAAAATCCAAACGAATCGGTAAGTGAATTCGCTTACCATTTAACGACTTTAGCAGACAAAGCCTTTGAAGCAAAACCTGAACAAGTGGAGTTAATGAAACAAGTCAGAGAATTGCTAGAAGATCAATTTATAACTGGAGCCCATCCTGAAATAATAAAAGCACTATGCTACGTGGATTTTTCGAATTTCGATGAACTCGTGAAGAAAGCAATGAAAATTGAATTGAATTTAAAAAGTACCAGAAAATCTGAAGTATTTGCCGCAAATGCCGAGAAAAAAGAAAGGTCGATAACTCCAGTAAAGAATCAATGGGAATCAAAAGAACCAATCCAACCAAACAGCTCTCCAAGATTAGGTAATAAATTATAAGTTAATAAAGCAACTTTTAGCAATCAAATAAACGAGATATAGAATAATATTGTAGGGGAGTTTTGCAAGAAGCCTGGACATTATTCAAATCAATGTTGGTTCAGAAATGGTAGAAATATGAGTCCCAAAGGAAGATTTACTGAAAATAAGTCAAACAATGGTGACATTGAATGTTATCGATGTGGAAAAATGGGCCACATTAGCAGAAATTGTGTTTCAAGAACTATATCACCTAGATATCCCAAGAAATCAAGTAAATTTCAAGATGAATCAATCAATGCCAATGTAGCTTATGTTCAAAAAGACGACTTTAAAGAAAAGATGGAAAATGAAGTTCGAGAAATGAGAAAAAAAGTAGACAAGTTGATGTCGAAAATTGAATTTGATGACGAAGCAGTCTCTTATATGGCGTACGAAAATATTTCGGAAAATTTTGCTAGTAAAGTAAAAAATGACTTGTTGAACAAAAAGGCTACGTTGTTATTAAATAAAATGGAAAGATGGCTCAAAAATATAACAAACAAAAATATAAAACAAACAATCCAAGATTGAAAGAGTGGATTACAGAGTTAAATCAGATCCAACTTAGCCATAAAAATTGAAAAGTGCATTGAACATATGTTCTAAGCTTTACAGGATACTCCAAGATGAGGAAATTGCTAAATTAATGAGAACATTTGGAAAAGCATTAAGATCCAAAAACGATTTGGATGATATTATCGTGGAGACCACAGACATCAGTGGTATTGAAGCTCAATTTCCTATCAACCCTTATGGACAAATCAAAGATTTGACAATGCTTATTATTGCTAAATACAATAAAAGCAGCATGAAATTGACACAACGGCAAATGGGACAACTGAGGGATACGGAATACATGGTAGATTGTGATTTAATCCCTGGATTTAGAAATGAGGTAAAAATTATATATATATATATATATATATATTACAGAAATTATAATCATGATAATAATCAAATAATAATCATGATAATATTAAAATAATACTTATTTGTAATAATAACAATAACAAGTTGTACTGTTTCGTAACAACAATAATAATAATAATAATAATAATAATAATAATAATAATAATAATAATAATAATAATAATAATAATAATAATGTTGAGGTCTGTAAATTAAAATTAAAAATTTAAATAAAATTCAGGATAATAATTCAAATAGAAAGTAAGCGAAGAAAAAAGATAAATAAAAGCGGGATTGCGCACAGAATCAATAGTAAAGTAAAGTGTGATGGAAACAGTATTAGAAAATGCCAAAAGCAATTACGAAAGGCAAGAATCCGGAAATCCGAGAAAAATTAATAAATGGAAAAATCATCGAAATCGAATGGGAAAAACGGGACAGGTATAGATTAGCTAATGGTCAACAAGATGATGGCTAGATTTATCAGAAAATGGTTAGGAAGGGTCGAAAAACATTCAAATGTATGAAAACAGAAAACGTTAATTAATTAATTAATTGGCTAATGGAAAACCCGAGTTAATGGGAAACCCGAGCCAATGGAGAACCCGAGAGATAAAGGAAACCCGAGCTGGGTAAACAAGAAGAAAAGCAAACAAAAGGAAGATTTGGGCCCATTAGCTTGACACAATGATTAATGGGAAAATAGTAAGGAGAAGATAGCGCGCGTAGGAAGACCGGTAGGGCCATTAATTATCTGGATTCGTTGGACCATTATGGGTGACAGCCGAAGCAAATACGTAGGAGAAAATGTCAAACGAAAGATTGGCTCAGCAATAACCATTTGTCATCCTGATTTCGAGGAGTATATAAGCAAAGGGAAAATCAGAGAAAATCGGCATTTTGCCTCAGCTAGGGTTCGAAGAATTAGACTGTAGGAAAAGTTGGTAAACGAATTAGGGAAAGTAGGGAAAAGAAGAAATAGAATTAAGAATACGGAAAGGTGAAAAGGAATCAAACCAAACAGAAACCGAGGAAAACGTGAATCGAGAGAAGCTAAAGGATCAAAAGGTGAATATTATTTGTTTGCAAAGCATCAACGCCGAGCGGAGAATCGTATAAAACTTTGATTGGTAATTGTAGCGTGATAATAAATTGTGAACCTGTTGTTTCAATATACGTTGGGTCGTTCATTGTTTTGATTTAAAGAACACAGGAGTCAGAGAGAACCGACTTGAAATAATCCAAAACCCAACATATATTCTGGTGAGCCCGACGTGATTGCAAGTCGGCGGAAAATTATTGAAAGTTAGTGGAAAAATAATTATTGAAAAAAAAAAAAAAGATAGTACCGACGTGTATTAAAAATTAGTGAAAAAGTTAATTATTGGAAAAGTACTACAGACGTGAGTGAAAGTTGGCTTAGAATTTTGAAAATAGTGTTAACGAGAGATATAAAAGGCTATTATTGGGAGATTTAAAAGAAGTTGAAAAGTAATTTTAAATTATTGTTTAACGTTTGAAGTTTAGCTCAAAGTGAACCGATACAACCTCAGAAGTCAGAAACAAGTCCAAATGGCAAATGATAATGCTGTTATGCCTCTCAATAGAGAAATGATTGATTTCGCAAGTTGTCAGAAATTACCCGTCAATCAATATGGAGGAGACCCTGTTGAATTTGCAGATTTCATGGGAGATTATTATATGTACGCCTCAGCATACGGATGGACACAAGCCATTATGGTTCAGAGATTCCAACTCTATCTGAAGGGTGTGGCAAGAGAAGCCTGGCAGCAAGTCGACAAACGAATAGTTGGCAATGATTGGACAAAATTGAAGGATGCAATGGCACTGAAACTGGTGGGTGGAGATATCAAAAGAATCATGCGACAGAAATTTTATAATCGAGTTCAAGGTCCAGATGAATCGGTCAGTGAGTTTGCTTATCATCTGACCACTTTAGCAGATAAAGCCTTTGAAGTTAAACCAGAACAAGCAGATATGGCAAAGCAGGTTAAAGAGCTGTTAGAAGATCAGTTTATAACCGGAGTCCACTCCGAAATCAAAAAGGCCCTATGTTATGTGGATTTTTCCAATTTCGATGAGCTCGTGAAGAAAGCCATGAAGATAGAGCTGAATTTAAAAAGTGCAAAAAGATCAGATGCTTTTGGAGTTAATGTGGAGAGACGTGAGCGGTCAATTACGCCTGTGAGAGCACCATGGGATGAAAAGAAAATAAATCAAATCAGTAGCCCAATTTTGAGACCAAATAATAGATTTCAAATCAATGTTGGTTCAAATATGGGAAAAATCCCAGCCCTAACAAGAGATTCACAGATAACAAAAGGATCAGCAGTGATGTCGAATGCTATCGATACGGAAAGAAAGGGCATATTAGCAGAAACTGTTTCACTAGATCAAGATCATCGTCAACGTCACCTTCACCACAAAGGGACAAAGTGAATACAAATGGACAGATCCAATGTCATTCGTGCAAGGGATACGGCCACATGACGCGATCATGCCCAAGGAACTCAGAGAGGTTCAGCAGACCTATATTAAAAAAATCGATCAGATTCCAAGAAGATATGCCAAACACCAGCAATATGACATATGCTCAGAGAGAGGAATTTCAAGACAAAATGGAAAAGGAATTTCGAGAAATGCGACAGAAGCTGAACAAACTAGTGGCTAAATTCGAATCAGATGAAGAAACTGAATCTCATATGATAATTGGAACCGTGTCAGAAGGTGAGGGAAAACCTGCCACGAAAGTGCGAAAGATCGCATCAGATGAGAATCCGACTGCACTGTTAGCCCGAGTTGAAAAATGGCTTGAGAAAATGGAAACTGACAACTCCCAGTTGAAACGATGGATTGCAGAACTCAGTGTGATGTCACTAACCCAAAGCGAACTAAAGAGAGCCGTAAATTTATGTACAAAGTTATTCAAAGGAAACAGAGACGATGAGATACTTAAACAAATGCAAAAGTTTGGCAAGGCTTTACGGTCAACAAGGGATTTAGCTGATATCATAGTGGAAACGACGGGACTTGATAATGTGAAGTGCCAATTCCGTGTAAATGCCTACGGACAAATCAGAGAGCTAAAGGAGCGAATACTGCGTCAATACAGCGGATGGCAAGTGCAACTAAAATTTGAGAATCGATGTTTGGAAGACGAGGAGTACTTGGTAGATTGCGGTCTGATACCAGGCTGGAAAAATAAAGTAAATGTTGTTAATGCTGTTAATACTTTGAATTCAGACAGACAAAATTGGGAAAAGATTCTAACAGATTTACAAGATACCCTGTATGCGGGGAATAGAGATAAAATTAATGCGAGTATCGACTTCATAATGAGCATGGAAATGTATCGAGACATGAAAGAAGGGTTCTTTGAATGCATCGTACCGTATACGAATAAACCGACAAGTTATCAGGCAAAGTTAAAAGAGGTAATCCGAAAACTAGGACATGGTTATGAGGCGGCAGATAGTGCGAAGTCTTTGATAATAGCGTTAAATATTGCGGATCAAAGGATTGAATATTATCAGGAACATTGGAGTGTAAAAGCAAAGAAAATACGACAAAAAGCAGCGGAGATATTAGGTAATGAAGGAATTATCGTGTTGACGTTCAAAGGACGAGAATTGGATGATGACGAATATTTGTTAAACTACGGATGTAACCCAAATTGTGTTAATAATGTGTACGCAACAAAACAAAGTGATGAAATGGAAAGAGATGCAGTAATAGTACCGTTTTGGCCTCTGTATGAGGAAATGGATAATGATAATGTAGAGATTAAAACTGAAGTTGTAGATGACCCAGGAGAAATTGATCAAGAAATTAATGAATTGCAGAGATTAGAAACAATGGAAATGAGGAAATGGGATCGGAAAATGAAGTTACAAGGGATATCGAGGAAATGAGCGCCGGTAATAGGGTACTACCGAGCATAGATGAGATGAAAAGTGAAGAGAACTTCGTTGAAACGAAAAATGACATTGCGATATGTCGGAAAAAACAGAATGATGCGGAAATTGAATCTTTGAGTTTAGATGAATCAAGCGAAACTAAGCGTTTAGATGAATCAAGTGAGACTAAGCGAATATTAAAAAGTTTAGTTACGGAGTTGTACTTGTTAGATGAAACTGAAACAGAGGGAGATGATACTTCGGAGGGGGAAAAAGAGTTGTAAAAAGATTGGCAACGGAATTAAAGAGGAGATTACCGTCGATAATTAAAAGAAATTATGAAGAAAAGGAATTTTGTGAGGAAGCAGTAATTGAGGACCTAACACGAACCGAGTTGGATCGAGATGTAATATTGACAGTGCTAGCATATATAATATTGGAGATTGGTATTTATGGTTGTCTGGAAAGTGACACTTCAAAATCATTGATAAAGAAAGCTACTGAAATGACAAATAAATATTTGATGAAGTGGATCGCAAACAATGGCGGATGGGAAAAGTTAATACAAAAGGCTGAGAGCCCAAAAACAGAGACAGTGAGGGAAAAGGGAAAACTCGCATTTCCATGGTTGATGATTTCTATTATTATGTTATTGGGAATAATAAACACGACGAATTCATTAGTGGCATACGACTGCTCCCAAACCGAAATGGCAAGAGTATATTCGTTGGTAAACGTAGCAGTGTTCGGATGCATATCCAGTAAAATTTAAAGTGACAAATCCAGTAAAATATCATGTATATCAAGAATCGGGGTTTCGACGAGCAAAGGTGAGAGAGTGTACAGTGAAACGAACTACTTTTGTATTTTATTGTGGAAAATGGAGCCACTCATCGATGGTGAAAATGCAATCGATACCTAGACCGATAGAAATAATTCCAGAGAATTGTTTGGCAGCCTTTCAAACAGGACAGTTGAAAATCAATGCAGATATCAAACTACAAGCAAAGCTTAACCACAAAATCCGTGAGACTGTAACCGTGCGAGGGATAATAAAGTCGAATGGTGATTGCCAAGGAGAGCCATACAAAGTAGACGATGCTATAATTGACAAAGCCGTGGTAGTGGAAGAGTACATGTCAGAATTAAGAGAATTTGATGGATCATTTGATGATGATACTGGTAAACTACAAACACATCCATTCTGCAACATGAAACAATCTAGCTGTCAGACAGGAGAATCAATCTTGGTGTACGATGTCGATACCAAAAAGTGCAATTTAGTGCAATTGAAGTCAATGAGTTTTAAAGAAATAACGGGAGAACAGATCAGGGAAAAGCCTGAGAAAATAAGAATGGATCCAGCAACGAGTACAACAACAAGAATCACACCTCTACGGATGAAAGATACTCCAACAGTGTTAATGTCAACCTCGGAGGAAGATGGGATGCGATTCCTGAGAAAAGAAACTAAAACAAAGTGTGGACAAAATGTCTATGAGACAAATTATAAAGGTATATATGTATCTCAGAAGATGATTACAGAGGCCCAAACAAACATACATGCCGGAGATATTAAGTTGACAAATTACTTTAATAACAAAATAGATTATTTATTTCACTTTGGTCAAAATACTGTTGAAAATGTGTACCGAGAAGTTATTATAAATGATTGCAATCTCAACAAAGAAATACTCCGAAATCGGATGGCAATGGCTATAACCAATCCTAATTTGGTAGCACCAATGTTAATTACAGAAAATGGGGTGTTTGCCAGAATTTTCGGTGAAGCACTATATAGCTATAAATGTAAAGCGGTATCAGTTAAACTGACAAAGTATGACCAATGCACCAACGAGTTGCCAGTAAATTTAAATGGAAAGTTGCGATTTATGGAGCCTGTAACACGAATCTTACTGGAAGAGGACGTGAAACCGAAAGTATTACAGTGTAATAGATTGTTGGCACCACTATACAGACTAACACCAGAATCTTGGATTGCATTACCAGATCATCGAGAAGTAAAGACACCGGAAAATTTAGAATTGACAGAATTACAATATCTGGTAAATTTTACGTCGTTAGAAAAATTGTCACAAAGTGGAATTTTCTCGAACGAAGACATTGAGGAAGCTCGCAGAAACTTGATATTTCCATCAAAGAAGGAAAGAGTAATAATGGAAATGGTAGATACCATTCTCCCAAGCGGAAGTGGGAAGGTAAATTACGAGTATTTGTTAACTCCAGATCATTACAAGAAAGCGACGTATAATACAATGAAAAAGATCCGGGGAAAGTTTATGTTCATTGGACAAGCGTGTGCCGGATTGATTGGAATTTATGTAATATGTGTTGTAATCAAAGTAATAATATCGCAGGTTCTGTCAACACACAGGTTATACGCGATCACAGGTTGGTCGTGGAAACTAGTAATTGGGTGCATACCATTATTGACTAGATTCTTCATTACTCATCATCAATATCAGGAGTTGGAGATACTCAAGGCTCGAATATTAAAGAAGAAAAAGGTGAGCTACGCTAGTACTACCCCTTCAAGGGACGAGAATAATGACAACGACAACGAGGGTGATAGTGCACCGTTATATGTTGACAATCAAGAACTAAGTGGAATGAATAAAGAAGCGTTAAGAACTTATCAAATCTTAAAAGAACCACTGTTAAATGCGAGTAGCGTAGACACATTTACAAAATTGTGTATACCAAAATCATTTATGCAACCAGCACCAGTGTATCCAGTTGATCGATTACGAGAGATGAAACCAGTGGAAAATATCGCATTACAATGTGAAGGAATGGTAGGAGAGAGAATCGAGCCTTCTAGCGCAGAGATCGAGAGAAAGAATATGTTTGGCTTACCATGCAACTACTCAATGATGACATTAACAAAAAGATGAAAGCAACCCCGAATATTTATACAAATGAACAAACATAAAGTGGAAGCTTTAGTCGATTCGGGATCTAGTCACACAATAATATCGGAAAATGTATTAAACGCGAAAGAAAAAATGCGAATAAAGCCTACTGACGAAATAGTGAGGTCATTATCAAAAAACGAATTAAACATAATTGGACAACTTAACGTCATATTCAATATTGGAGATCGAATAATAGCGCACGATGCGCTCATAATGAAGGGAAGTCCAGTACGATGTCTGATCGGTATGGATATATTAGAGCAGCTGGACGGAGTCTCACTTGATTTAAAGACAGGTAATTTGATAGCAGGAGAAACAGGAGAAATAATTCACAGGACAGGTGAAGTGTTTGTGAATCAGACATTGACAATACCACCACAATCGGAGATGGTATATTGTGCAAATACCATGAGTGTGGATAATGGTGATTTTATATTTGAACCAAATCAAACGCTAGTCGAAAAATATGATTTACCAATATGTGACGAAATTGTCAAAGTGGAAAATCAGATAGTACCAGTCCATATAACAAATAGCAGTAAGAAACCGGTTCAGTTACACCCAAAAACAAAATTGGGAAAATTATCAAAAATGTCTATTGAAACAAATTGTAAAATACCAAGAAACGTCAAGGTGTACAAGGAGCATGAAGTGGTAAGCAATGATTTAAATGAGATACAGAAAAAGGAATTCACAAAACTGTTGAGAAAATACCGAGATATCTTTGCCAAACACGAATATGATTTAGGTTTAACCAATGTAATTGAGCATGAAATACCGTTATTAGACGAAACTCCAATAAAAATAAAGCCATACAGAATCCCCTACGTTCATCAAGATGAAAGTGATAGACAGATTACAGCAATGAAGGAATTTGGAATAATTCGAGATAGTGCGTCGCCATTCTCCTCATCAATAGTGATAGTTAAGAAAAAGGATGGAGACTTACGATTTTGCGTAGATTATAGGAAGCTAAATCAAGTTACGAGGAAAGACACTTATCCAATTCCGGTACCCCAAGAAATGTTCGATCAAATGGGAGAGGCACGATATTTCACTGTTATTGATTTAAACAAAGG
>CAUHTR010000443.1:0-49007 GCA_959609185.1 Schmidtea polychroa | reverse complement strand
TGGAAGGCACTATATTCGCTCCAATCAAAGCTGTTAATGATATGTCTGAACTTCAAAATGATCAGGAAAACGATAGTGAATTAAAACAATTTATGGAACAAGCGGTCAAAATAAGAAAAGAACAAGACTGGAAACGACTTACAGATGCAAACAGCAAATATGTAATTCATAATGGAATACTTAAATGTTGGAAAAATGGGGAAGCATTAATTATTATACCAGCCAAGCACAGAGATGCATTACTGATGCAGTATCATGATGGAGCGTTGGGAGGTCAACGCGCAAGACGCTTTCAAGATTAAAATTGAAATACTTTTGGCCAACAATGGAACAAGACGTGAAAAATTGGTGTAACAGTTGCAAAGTATGCATCACCCGCAGAAATACTGGTAAAAAGATTAAAGTACCATTAAAACCGATGCCAGTACCTGCAGCACCGATGGAGATGACGGCAATGGATATTCTGGGACCATTACCGGAAACAACAAAAGGAAAACAAATACATTGTTGTTTTTTGTGACTACTTTACCAAATGGCCAGAAGCATACGCTATTCCAAACCAAAAAGCAGACACGATTGCTAGAATATTTGTGGAAAACATAATATTTCGCTATGGCACTGCAAAGAAATTGTTAACTGATCAAGGAAAGAACTTTCAAAGCGAGATGTTCAAATCAATCACAGACCTATTTGGAAAATTTAAAGCCTTACATTGAATTAATCAGTTCTAGTAATTCATCAATATCGGCTTTAACATCTAACAATTTACATTTAAATTTTTACCATCCTCGGTATTTCAAAAATTCCCTGCTAATAATCATATCAGCTAAAAGTAATCTTTGCCAACTTTAAGTCCAATAACACCAGCATCGACTTTTAGAAATCCAAAAAAAATAATGAAATAAAATATTGATATTTCATCATTTAAGGACTCATAAAGAGCAGAAAAGTACGACAAAATCGATTACATTCGACCAATGAAAATTCAATTTACTCAGTGTTTTCCTTACCCAGCGCTAATTAACTGAATTTCTCTTCTATATCACAATCAAATGAGATCGAAAAATTATTCCAATCTGTGTTATAAGAAAAATTATAAATTTCAAATTTTCTAAAAACTGAATTTTAAACTATTTAAAGATAAAAAAATTAGTTCCATAAATATTAAATTTTTTTATAAAAAGCTTCAAAATTAAATAAATCAAATCCATCATAAGGTATTAATTTATTATTAGTTCTTTGATTGTGATCTAATTATAATAATAATCATTTTAATAATTATAATTTATATAACCCAGATTAGTGAGCAAAATCCCATAACTCCATGATTTAACCAGATTTTATCGATTCTTTAATTTCTGTTAAAACCGAATTACTTTTGAGATTCAGGTCCGCCATATTTTTACATATTTTCAAAATTAACTCAATATCATTTTTGGTCGGCTAATATTTTAAACAGTTTGCCAATAAATTATTAGTATTATTGTAATTATAACCGTATTTTCACGAAAGTACCACATGAACCCATTAAAACAATTTGTTGTTGTTGTCTTTCGGGTAAAAGTAATTTCCTGCATGATGTGCACTAACATATTCTCATGTCGACAAACCACAATGATCTACAGGAGACCTAGCTGCTTTCTAGTATAAATAATTTAGAAATAACATTCCATTATTTATATATAGGTTTAATTTCTGTTATCCCTACCTACCCTCAATATCCTTCCCCCAAATATAGAAAAATATATTCAGGAATATTGCCAGCTTATTAAAGAATATCTTTTAATATAATATTTAAATTAAAAATAACAATAATAATGGTATTTGTGTTGATAGGAATAATAATGATATTTAATGTTAACAAAACTTTCCACGAAAACACAAATTTCGAGGACGAAAAAATTTTTTAAGGGGGGAGATATGTTGAGGTCATGTAAATTAAAATTAAAAATTTAAATAAAATTCAGGATAATAATTCAAATAGAAAGTAAGCGAAGAAAAAAGATAAATAAAAGCGGGATTGCGCACAGAATCAATAGTAAAGTAAAGTGTGATGGAAACAGTATTAGAAAATGCCAAAAGCAATTACGAAAGGCAAGAATCCGGAAATCCGAGAAAAATTAATAAATGGAAAAATCATCGAAATCGAATGGGAAAAACGGGACAGGTATAGATTAGCTAATGGTCAACAAGATGATGGCTAGAGATTTATCAGAAAATGGTTAGGAAGGGTCGAAAAACATTCAAATGTATGAAAACAGAAAACGTTAATTAATTAATTAATTGGCTAATGGAAAACCCGAGCTAATGGGAAACCCGAGCCAATGGAGAACCCGAGAGATAAAGGAAACCCGAGCTGGGTAAACAAGAAGAAAAGCAAACAAAAGGAAGATTTGGGCCCATTAGCTTGACACAATGAATAATGGGAAAATAGTAAGGAGAAGATAGCGCGCGTAGGAAGACCGGTAGAGCCATTAATTATCTGGATTCGTTGGACCATTATGGGTGACAGCCGAAGCAAATACGTAGGAGCAAATGTCAAACGAAAGATTGGCTCGGCAATAACCATTTATCATCCTGATTTCGAGGAGTATATAAGCAAAGGTAAAATCAGAGAAAATCGGCATTTTGCCTCAGCTAGGGTTCGAAGAATTAGACTGTAGGAAAAGTTGGTAAACGAATTAGGGAAAGTAGGGAAAAGAAGAAATAGAATTAAGAGTACGGAAAGGTGAAAAGGAATCAAACCAAACAGAAACCGAGGAAAACGAGAGTCAAGAGAATCTAAAGGATCACGTAATAGCATACGCAAGCCGATCACTGAGGCCCCACGAGAAAAACTACTCGACGATTGAAAAGGAAACGTTAGCGTTAGTGTATGGAATTACTACTTTTAGACAATATTTATTGGGCAGAAAATTTACTGTTTATACAAATCATAATCCATTACAGTGGTTAATGAAACACAGAGATTCAGCCAGTAAGTTAATACGATGGTCGATTGCCCTCCAAGAATACGACTTTGAGATTAAATATCGGACAGGTAAAGCTAACGCGAATGCAGATGCAATGTCAAGAATCCCAGAAAATGATAGTGAAGGGACACCTGAAAAATTGGAAGGCACTATATTCGCTCCAATCAAAGCTGTTAATGATATGTCTGAACTTCAAAATGATCAGGAAAACGATAGTGAATTAAAACAATTTATGGAACAAGCGGTCAAAATAAGAAAAGAACAAGACTGGAAACGACTTACAGATGCAAACAGCAAATATGTAATTCATAATGGAATACTTAAATGTTGGAAAAATGGGGAAGCATTAATTATTATACCAGCCAAGCACAGAGATGCATTACTGATGCAGTATCATGATGGAGCGTTGGGAGGTCAACGCGCAAGACGCTTTCAAGATTAAAATTGAAATACTTTTGGCCAACAATGGAACAAGACGTGAAAAATTGGTGTAACAGTTGCAAAGTATGCATCACCCGCAGAAATACTGGTAAAAAGATTAAAGTACCATTAAAACCGATGCCAGTACCTGCAGCACCGATGGAAATGACGGCAATGGATATTCTGGGACCATTTCCGGAAACAACAAAAGGAAACAAATACATTGTTGTTTTTTGTGACTACTTTACCAAATGGCCAGAAGCATACGCTATTCCAAACCAAAAAGCAGACACGATTGCTAGAATATTTGTGGAAAACATAATATTTCGCTATGGCACTCCAAAGAAATTGTTAACTGATCAAGGAAAGAACTTTCAAAGCGAGATGTTCAAATCAATCACAGACCTATTTGGAATTTGGAAATTGAATACGTCACCATATCATCCACAAACTGATGGATTAGTGGAACGATTTAATGGGACACTGATAAATATGATCTCATCATATGTAAACCGAAAACAGAAAGATTGGGACGACTTCATAAAGCCGTGTCTATTTGCCTACAGAAATGCAGTAAATCAAAGTACAGGAGAGACCCCTTTTTATTTGATGTATTTAAGGAAAAATAATATGCCGATTGATCTCAAATTCCAACCACCAATTTCACAATATATGGAGATACCTGATTATAAAGCAATGATGCAAGAAAGAATGCAGTCAGTATGGACTAAAGCCCGTTTGACAATAAAGCATAACCAATAGAAATATAAAGAAACATACGATAAAAAAAAGATCCAAGCAGAATAAAGTAACGGGTCAAACAAAATTGAAACAGAAATTCACGAAAAATCCAACACCAGTCAGCTACATCAATAAGATATTATATGTAGCAATAACGCTGATGTTAGTAACAGTCGCGAGCGGCAAAAAGATTGACTTACCACATGCGGTAAACAAAATCCGAGGAATGGAGAAAATACATATATATTCCACTCTAACAAATATAGTATGGAGCTGTAAATGCGAGATCACAGACCAAATAGAAATTATTAATTTACTAGACAATACGGCACCAGTGGTAGAACTGAATTATGATAAAGATATATTTGCGGTACGAAAGTTAAAGCCAAATTTCAAATACCAATGGCTGTTGAGACAGAACATGTCAAAGTGGTACACGCAAATTCCGATAGAAGTGCACACAAGAGATGCGAAGCTTGATCGAAATAGAACTAGAGATAAATGGAATCAATATATATTGGAAGCCAGTGGACTTGGTGAAAGTGCGAATCACATTTCAAGGGTTAAATGTCGACACCCTTAACTCGCGAAAATCATTTATCCGCTATGAGAAATTGAAAATGAATCAAAATTATTCAGTTAATGCAAACTACTACGAGAACATATGCCTCGAAAATGGAACGGTAGTGAGAAACCAATGGTCACGATTTAAGAGTGAGACCCAGTCTATCTATCTCAGAGACGAGTCAAATCGTATAACCCTGAGTGTTGGAAATGGACCGGCAACGATATATAGAAAATCAGGAAATGATGAAAGAGTTGTTATTATCTACAAACAAAAAACCCTGACTATATTAGATGCCGGTAATCATTTTTTTACACTTTACACTTTTGATTTAGAGATGGCATGGGAATTAACAGTTAAATATCAGCGATGGATAACCGAACCAGGCAGATGGCAAAAAGTTTTCGTGGAAGTCAAGACAATCAATGAATCGAAACGAAAATCATATACAACCACATCACCTTTCCAATTACCAACCCAAGAGACGACAAAACCTAACTCAAATAACCTAATGATGACCAATTCGGACTTGACAGTCAACTATTGTGAATATCTCATTTACGTTTTAATAACAGGTTTTCTCATCTTATCAATAACATTCATAATCATCACCATCTTAATATGTGTAAAAGAGAGACAACTAACTATCCTTTAACCACCATCATATTCATATTATGAAACAAGACTATAAATTGTGATCTGCATGCTATAAATAGTGTATAAAAATATATTACATTTATATCAACAATGTACATGTTTTATAAGTACCATAGGATGAACTGTGTAATTTGTTTAATGGGATTCAAAGCGAGGTGTTGATGCTTTGCGAATAAAGAGTGATACAAAAAAATAACTATCATTTAATTTCAGAGAATGCAAGAAGCCTCGGAGATGTCATGCAAAGAGTGTAAAACAAATACGCAAGAACTAAAGCAAAAGTTTCGTAGCATGCAGGGCAGAATAACAGATTTGGAGGAAGAAAACTTCCGTCTGAAAAGGCTGTTGGATCTTATGGAAATCTTATTGTTTCAACACGAAGCCGATTTCGCGATGTTTCGGATGAGAGTAGAAGAAATAGAGGAATCGGAAGATGATGGTGAGATAAATCAATTAGACTAAAAAAAATAAATTATTTAAACGGACCCTGTTTGTGTTTTTCGTCCTCAAGAAGAAAAATAAAATAGTTTAAATAAATATAAGTAAATTAACAAATAAATAATCAAATGAATAAATAAAATAGTTTAAATAAATATAAGTAAATTACCAAATAAATAATCAAATGAATAAACAAATTGATATAAATAAATAATTAGCAAAGTGATAAATTAAATAAATGAATAATAGATAAAAATGAACAAGTTAAACGAGCAAATAGAATAACTCAAATAAATGTTGGAAATAAAGAAATGACTACCTTAAATGAATATTAGAAATAAATAACATTAAATGGCTGATTAGTAATTAATGAATTAGCATAACTATATAGCAATGGGTAACCTACTGGGGCGAGAGAACAAAATTATAACCAATAAATATTAGTAAGTAAGGAATAATTTCACATTAGTAGGAACAAAGACCAATAACGAAGAGGGACACAATTACCCCACCCTTTCTAGCATAAATTAAAAACAAAGGTATGCTGAACATTTATTCACAAAGTTCTATTCATCATCAGAGTCCAGCAGAACGGGACTTTGGATGCCACAGTCCCATTCCCTGCGTACATTGCAAGGCGGGTGTCGTTCGAGCCTACTGCCGGTATCCACACAGGCAAAGGTACGTTTCAATCCCTTTCGACGCGGTGGTAAAGGGACCCTGAAAAGAAATTAAAAAAAACCTGTTAGTATGTCAGTCAAATAACCATTTCATAACATCGAGATGTTCAAACTTAGGTTCTGTGACAGCCTAAAATAGTAAGGGTTGAAAAAAAATGAAATAAATACTATGTAAAATCCCGTACCATGGCGCCCTCGACAAATAGTTAGTGCAGAGAAGTAATTGATTTTAAGAATTACGTAATAAATAAATAAGTGTAAATACGGCTAAAATTGTCAGAAAAATGCAAGCGCAATCATTAGCAAATACGAGTAGATGTAAGTAGAGGTTTGCTTTTAGTATAAATACAAAATGAAAAATCAAAAATATATGCCCCAAAACATGAGTGTGGTATAGGTAGTTGCATAAACAAATTAATGAACTAAAATTAAAAAGTAAATAAGTTAATTTAATAAGCAATACGAGCACTTTGCAATCACCGGGGTTTGGCTACCCTGGACAGCGATTGCAAATGTTCGGTTGCTATGAGGGAACGCATTACTAATAGTTGAGGACAGCATGGTAAAAAGAATTACAATAAATAAAAAACAAGTAATCTCTTACGTCCATATTAATTGAGGGATGGTGCTACTAAAATTCAAAAAAAAATATGAAAAAGAAAGAAAATATAAAAAGCTTACTTGAAGACTGGCAAGACAAAACTAATGAAAAGTGGTAAAGCGGAAACTTATATAGGACGCTTATCAGTACAGGCTACGTTAACAAACCACAGGGTAATTAATTAGAAAGCTTATCAATACGGGCTACGTTAAGAAACCACAGGGTAATTAATTATAGAGCCTATCAGTTCGGCTACGTCAAAAACCGCAGGATAATTAAATATTCAGTCGGAATATTAATGTTCATCGCAGATATTTCCCCCTTGGTTCTTATAATTCATGCATTGATAAAAGATAAACCACCGGGAAAATTAATTGCCAAATTATTTCAGTGATGACACAATATGGTGATCATTAATAATTCAATTGTTATCATGGAAACAAAATCGAAATAATTTTATTATCAGCAAGGGTTTCCAAACATTAGAGCAACACCTTGACATTGATAGATTATAAACAAACAGCTTGACTTTTCTTGGCGGCAATACAATAAATAAAAATTGAATATTGAGAGGATAAAGGTAATTATTTTAATGACATAATAATAATGACGGTTATAGCAATAAAAATAAGGGTGACAAAAATTAATGGTAATAATAATACTACTAATAATAATAAATTTAAAAATGATAATATTATCCCTAATCATCATATAAAATTATTTGTTATCATCTAGTAACAATTTCAAGATTGATTATACATTAATAATTTTAATCCAAATATAAATTGACAAAATATTTTTACAATGTTTTACGAAATTCATTGAAAATAAATGTTTCGTATAAAAAAAAATTGTATCAAATAAAAGACGTCATATATTCATTGAAAAATACACATTAATATATTTAATCCAAATATAAATTGACAAAATATTTTTACAATGTTTTACGAAATTACTGAAAAATAAATGTTTCATATAAAAAAAGAATTTATAATATCCAAAAAAAAGAGATTTGAATTTAGTCAACAAAACTTACATGAGTTTTAGTATTTTGAAACTCTTTCGAAACAAGGTTGACCGAATCTAAATTTAATCAACAAAACTTACATGAGTTTTAGTATTGTGAAACTCGTTAGGATTTTAAAATTCAAAAAAATGAACAATAATTATGGAATTTTTGACTCCATGTTAAATGAACATGTAGACCACATAACCAAAATAAGATCAATACACACTATTAGCGACAGAGCTACGGGTATTAATAGAATCCATAACTAAAACACGTTTATTATAAAAAACACAAATATTATTAAAACAAATTATAACGTTAATTTGTTTGAGGAGTTTCTAAAGAATAATAATTAATGTATAAGTAAGGATTTCAGCATACAATCAAACATGCACAACATCATACCATTATTTAAATACAAATTACAAAACGCCTCACCCCCCCCCCCCCCCCCCATTTTTTG
Source organism: Schmidtea polychroa (assembly GCA_959609185.1). NCBI lineage: Eukaryota > Metazoa > Platyhelminthes > Tricladida > Dugesiidae > Schmidtea > Schmidtea polychroa. The sequence goes on along the minus strand of CAUHTR010000443.1, from coordinate 40,461 downwards.
AAAACCTTTAACCACTCAATATTTCTCGTGACGGAACTTTCATTTTCCAATTTTATTTCATAACTTCGATCATGAATCTTTTTAGTAATCACACCTGGACCCATGTATCTGTTATCACCTTTATTTCGAACATTTACTTTGATCAATACGCAATCTCCAATTTGAAATTCGCGATTTGTCGGCTGATTGATTTTTTCTTCTTCCACAATCTCTGAGAACCATTCACTATAAATCCTTTTCCCAAACACCATTTCAGCTGGAGTCTTCCTAATAGTTTTTTGAAAAGTTGAATTCAACATAAACTGAACTTCGGGAAGAATATCTACCCATGATTTATGTCTTTTATCTTTGAGTGTTATCTGTATTGCATCTCTAATTGTACGGAATTGTCTCTCAATCTGTCCATTTGCTGAGTGATGATATGGACTTGAATAATTAATTTCAATATTGTGGAATTCTGCAAAATCTTTCATTAGCTTTGATTCAAATGATTTACCTCTGTCACAGTTTATTATCCTTGGTGCTCCATACTTCATTATCCACTCTTCTTTCAGTAATCTTATCACTGTTTTTTCATCTTGTGATTTCACTGCATGTAAAGAAATAAACTTACTATGATGATCTATAATCCCAAGAATATATCTTTCTCCTTTCATTGCAAGTTGTAATGGACCACAAAAATCTACATAGATTGTTTCAAATAATTTCGAATCACTTTTGCAAATTATTTCTTCTTTTGTTTTAGTTGTATCAACCTTTCTTTTCTGACAGTTTTCACAGGATTGTACAACATTACGAATAGATTGCTCCAAATCTTTCATATCAAAATTGTTTGATACATACATTTTTAGTTTATTAGCACCCGCATGACAGAGCTTTTTATGATATTCTATGATGAATTCAGACTTGTTTTCTTCTGGAATCCAAATTTTATTATTATTTGTCATAATCACTCCGTTGACATATTTAAAAAATGTTTTATCTGGCATCAAACTAATATTTTCTTTTATATTTTCAATTTCTTTCGAGTTCTTTTGCCATATATTTTCAATATTATCAGTCATCAGTGACAACAATCTTGTTTTTAATTTACCCATTTTAGGATTTTCATGAATCATTTGACATTGAACACATGTTTCACATTCTTTTCTAGATAAAGCGTCGGCATTATTGTGGTTATCACCTTTTCTATATTGAATCTCCATGTCCAGACCACTAAGATGGTTAATCCAAGTTTGAAATTGTGGGGTAATAGCTTTCTTTGTCTTCATGATAAATGTAATGGCTTTGTGATCCGTCCTCAAAATAAACTTTTTACCATATAGATAATGCTTAAAATGACCAGTAAAATAAAATATAGATAGTAATTCCTTTCTTGTTATACAATAACCCAACTCGTGTTTATTCATAGCTCGGGATCCATATGCGATTACTCTTTCTTTACCTTTATCTTTTTGAGACAGAACAGCACCAATGCGGCCAAAACTTGCATCTGTATCCAAAATGAATGGCTTAGAAAAATCTGGGAACTTCAATACAGGTGTAGACGTCAATTTCAGTTTTAAATTTTTAAATGAAGTTTCACACTCATCAGTCCACATAAGCTTCTTTGTTTACTTCCACATAACGCTTCTAATACTTTGGAATCTTTGGTGTAATTTTCTATAAATCTGCGATAGTAATTTGCCAAGCCTAAAAATCCTCTCAAACTTTTTACGCATTTAGGTCTTTCAAAATTTTTAATAGTTTCAATCTTGCTTTCATCCGTACGTATTCCATCTTCACCAATGATATGACCCAAAAATTTTACTTCTTTCCTTTTGAATTGACATTTTGCTGGACTTATTTTAAGATTTGCTAATTTAATCTTTTGAAAAACCTTTTCAATGGTACTATAATGTTCATTCAATGTCTTTGAAAATATAAGGATATCATCCAGATATACAATTGTTCCATTCCAATTTAATTCTCCAAGAACAAAATTCATAAGTCTTTGAAATGTAGCTGGTGCGGCTGCTATTCCAAATGGCATTCTGTTAAAGTAATATTGCTTGCTTTTTGTCGAAAATGCTGTTTTCAATTTTGATGCATCATCGAGTTCTACTTGATAATAAGCATTGCCTAAATCAATTGTCGAGAAAAACTTTGCTCCGTCAAGAATATCTAATAATTCATCATTATTTGGAATGGGAAAAATCGGTCTTTCGGTTATATTATTTTAAGCACGGTAGTCCAAGCATATTCTTATATCACTACTGTTTTTCTTTTTAACACATACTAATGGAGAATTCCAAGGAGATGTACATTCTGATATAATGCCATATTTCAACATTTCTTGAATATTTTCTTCAATTTTTTCTATTAAATGTATAGGTTGTCGTCTTGGGTTTATTACAATCGGACTACCTTTAGTAAGTATTTCATGCTTTAATAGTTCGGTTTTTCCAACATCCCATTTATGTTTCATAAAAATACCGTCAAACGTGGAAATTAAATTATTTATAATCTTATTTTCACTTATGTGGTTATTAAATGAATTTTCCATAATTGTATTTATTTCGTCTGTACGGTTTACTATTTGCAATTGCATTCCAAATCTTTCGAGAAAATCTATACCTCCTATTAACTTTGGGTTTATATCTTTGGCTACAACGAATTCTACTTTTTTAATATCAGAAATTTTATCAACTTTTACATTTAATAAAGTTTTACCGCAAATTTCAATCGGGCTATCATTCGCACATCTTAATTTTAAATTACTTGTAGTCATATTCAAATTTCCAAGTTTTTTAAAAATATTATAATCAATCACACTTATTTTAGCTCCAGTATCTAATAGGCATACTAATTTTACATTATTAATCATTACGGTAACACTGGGCCTTCCCTGCATTTTATCGTATACTATTATATCATTCCGTTTATCACGATTAAGAACATTTAGTTCATTAGAAGTTAGGGGTGGGTCTTTAAAAACTGCATCCATACAAAATTTATTAATGTATATATTAATATAATTTCTATAATCAAAAATACCATCACAACAGTTATCATTCAAACTATCACAATCATTCAAAATCATACAACCCTTACTCATATCATTAATTACCTTTAATTTATTGCTCCGATCACCTCCTCGTGTGGTGGAGCATTCCCATTTGGGTACTCAAAATCAGCCTCTGGATCCTCGTCACCCAATGCAGCCACTGATTTATGGAATTTTCGACGTCTGCCTGGAAATAACTCATGGCACTGATGTTTGAAATGTCTAGATCTTTTACAATGGGCACATTGAATATTGGGGCATTCAGATCTTCTATGACCTTCTTCGTGGCACGCCCAACATCGCAAAATTTGATTTGTTCGGACATGATCTCGCGAATGAAATTCCCTGGTATTATAAGGCTTACTCCTATTCATAGGTTTCCATCCATTTGAAATAGCATATCGATGTTCTCTGGTAAGATCGACTTTGAATCTTGGATTATGTTGAGGTTCTCTTGTATATTCATCTTTGAATCTGGGATTAGCTTCTCGTTCTCGAATTGATCTGTTATCATAATTATATCTTGGTAAGCTCTTCTTAACAGCATCAGCATAGCGTTGTGTTTTATTCATTGAAGCTACATCAGCATGAAATACATTAATTTCTTTTGAAACTTGATCGTGTCTCTTTAATCTTTCTTTCATTTCATCAATGATTTTAAATCTTGCATTTTGAGATCTTTTTTAACTTCTTTATCTTCAAGCGAATTGAATAGCAAAAATTTCTTTAGTTCTTCTTCATCAAGTTTATGCTTCAAAATATTTTTTGCAAGTTTCTCAATTTTTGAGCAGAATTCTTCGGCAGCCTCATTTCCTTGACGATAAATTAGCGCTTCGTTGAGATCATCGATAAGACTTCTGTTCTTAGCAAAAGCGTTTCTTAATCTTTCTGTATAATGCAGAGTTTCATTAGTCAACTCATATTTCTTCGTTGAATTGATTGATAGAAAAGCTTTGACGAATTTGCTTCTGTATTCATCGACAATATTTGTCATCTCGAAGAATCGTTCCGTTTCTAAGATAAAATCTTCCACGTCTGAATCCATGTCATATGTTTCTGGTGGCTTGATAAAATTTGCAATCGTGGTCGCCATATTAGCCACAGAGCTTCGGGTATTAATAGAATCCATAACTAAAACACGTTTATTATAAAAAACACAAATATTATTAAAACAAATTATAACGTTAATTTGTTTGAGGAGTTTCTAAAGAATAATAATTGATGTATAAGTAAGGATTTCAGCATACAATCAAACATGCACAACATCATACCATTATTTAAATACAAATTACAAAACGCCTCAAACACACTTTCAAAAACAGTAAACTAAATGTCGGAAATATTTCTAATCTTTTTAATATCCTAAAATAATAATTATAATTTTAAAATTTTAGAAGAAAACTCACTGAAAAATCAATGACCTGCAAAGTATGAATGCTATAATGAAAAAAATAACCGATTGATTGTTTCGATTAATATCTTTCCTCTTCATTAACCATATGATAAGTACTTTAAGAACATGAAATATCTGTAAATTAATATAAATTGGATGATCAAAATAAAAGCTCTGTAAATTAATGATCAAAATAAAAGCTCTGTAAAATAATATATATTGGATGATCAAAATAAAAGCTCTGTAAATTAATATAAATTGGTTGATCAAAATAAAAGCTCTGTAAATTAATTTAAATTGGATGATCAAAATAAAAGCCCCATAAAATTCGAATCTGATTATTGATTTGTGGAGAGAAACTCGGAAAATTTCAAATTGCAAAACTGGCGAATATTGTCTGACGGTTATTAGAAATATTTCAAACCAGGAGCTGGTTTGCTTGTATTTGTCAAATCATTACAAAATTGATAATTTTGATTCTATCCCATGGATAAACACACTCAATTTCTGAAATTGTAAAAACAAAGTATTAAAGCAACATATTGTGTTGGGCTAAATTTTGTTCCCGGGTCTACAACCACAACATACAAATGAAAATGTGTGTTGGTCGTGTGCTCTTTGCCTCGGTAGTTAATTTTTCTACTGAATTCAATTACGTGAACGTAAACTGAAATAAAATTTGTGTGTGTGTGTCAATGTTTATTAGTAATCTATTGGTTGATTGGTTTGTGTGTAATTGGATAAGAATTAAATCAATAAATTATTTTATAAATTGCCTTTGGATGTGAGTGGAGATGGAGAGGAATAATCATTTTTTGTTTTAGTTTTCCCTTAATGAAACTCATGAGACTCATTGATTGATAATAAAGATATCAATAATTATAGATTATATTGATTCTAATCAGTGCTTTTTTAATGTATTAATATTGAGAAACAAGTTTTAATATTTAAAAAGCATTCAAAAAAAAAGTAATTTTCTAATTTTAAAGAAAATATCACTTTAAATGTTTATTTTTCATTTCGATTTATATTGTTGCAGAATAATATTAATTAATTATTATATAGTGAAATTAAACAAAATAAACCTTAAGAATGCAATAATAATATTAATAATAATAATAGTAGTTATAATATTTAAATGTATGCAAAGTTACATAATCACAGCAAAACATAGATTTCGAGGACGAAAAAATTTTTTAAGGGGGGAGATATGTTGAGGTCTGTAAATTAAAATTAAAAATTTAAATAAAATTTAGGATAATAATTCAAATAGAAAGTAAGCGAAGAAAAAAGACAAATAAAAGCGGGATCGCGCACAGAATCAATAGTAAAGGAAAGTGTGATGGAAACAGTATTAGAAAATGCCAAAAGCAATTACGAAAGGCGAGAATCCGGAAATCCGAGAAAAATTAATAAATGGAAAAATCATCGAAATCGAATGGGAAAAACGGGACAGGTATAGATTAGCTAATGGTCAACAAGATGATGATTAGAGATTTATAAGAAAATGGTTAGGAAGGGTCGAAAAACATTCAAATGTATGAAAACAGAAAACGTTAATTAATTAATTAATTGGCTAATGGAAAACCCGAGCTAATGGGAAACCCGAGCCAATGGAGAACCCGAGAGATAAAGGAAACCGCTGGGTAAACAAGAAGAAAAGCAAACAGAAGGAAGATTTGGGCCCATTAGCTTGACACAATGATTAATGGGAAAAGAGTAAGAAGATAGCGCGCGTAGGAAGACCGGTAGGGCCATTAATTATCTGGATTCGTTGGACCATTATGGGTGACAGCCGAAGCAAATACGTAGGAGAAAATGTCAAACGAAAGATTGGCTCGGCAATAACCATTTGTCATCCTGATTTCGAGGAGTATATAAGCAAAGGGAAAATCAGAGAAAATCGGCATTTTGCCTCAGCTAGGGTTCGAAGAATCAGACTGTAGGAAAAGTTGGTAAACGAATTAGGGAAAGTAGGGAAAAGAAGAAATAGAATTAAGAGTACGGAAAGGTGAAAAGGAATCAAACCAAACAGAAACCGAGGAAAACGAGAGTCAAGAGAATCTAAAGTATTAAAAGGTGAATATTATTTGTTTGCAAAGCATCAACGCCGAGCAGAGAATCGTATAAAACTTTGATTGGTAATTGTAGCGTGATAATAAATTGTGAACCTGTTGTTTCAATATACGTTGGGCCGTTCATTGTTTTGATTTAAAGAACACAGGAGTCAGAGAGAACCGACTTGAAATAATCCAAAACCCAACACTATTACATCGTCGATTTTCTCTCTTTTCGGCTTGGTTTCATAGTTGTTTTATTTGCTAGAATTTTTACTGTCTCCTCAGTATCATCTACTTCCACAGTAGTATTGTCTTTTATGCTTTCTTTGACACTCTCAACTAAGTTTTTATCATACAGTATTTTCCATCCTCCCTTTAATTTTATCCACGGTATAACATCCGTCTTTAGTTTATTATATATCATTTTAGCTATATTTTCTATTTGATCCTTCGGATTCATTCGCAAAAGTTTCTTGTATCTCGCTATTAAGTATGCCATCGTCGTAATCACTTTGTCTCTATTGACTCCTGTTGTAAATAATATCTTTAATACTGTCTCCTCATTTGCTTCCTCTGCACTCAATTCTCGAATCTCTTCATAAATTTAATCTTTTTAAGTATATTTTCTATTAACATTGATGGTTTTGCTTCTGGAAATCGTCTCATATTCATTGCTTTAATTAACTCTGTTATCATATTCACAACTTTACTATCCTGACTCTTTGGAACTTCATTTCTCATACTATTAGCAATATCTCTTAAACGCTCTGCTGCCTTTCTGTCCTCTGACTTTTCAGCTTTTTCAGATTTTCGAGGCCTTACCCTACCTCGTTTCATCGTTTCAGCATCCTGCATATTCGCTTGCTTAGCAATATTTTCTATTGTCTCATGTAGATTATCATATTTAGTATCGAGGGGTTGAAAGATTACATCACTACCTGTCGGTGACTTCATAGCCCCTCCTGACGAAGCATCCCATAATCTAAATAATTTGTCATAATCATTTTCCTCGTTTATGCTTAATTCTACTGATGGAATTAATGTATCAATTTCATTATTTTCTTGTCTTTCTATTACAGCAGATATAATATTATTTATTATTCATCATTTCTACGCCGTTAAAATAAAACTTCACTCTATCATTGTCTCCTAATTTTTCGGGCCAATTAGCTCTGGCCATTTGTTTCACTTTATTCACTTTTGCGCAGACATGCACACCTGTATTACGCATAAGTGTTCTTAAAAGGTCCTTAGCCTCAATAGTTATATTCAGTGACTCGTAATTTCTGATTTTTTCTCACAAATTCACAATAACATTTTATCATCTCTTTCAATTCTTTTTCTAATTCAAATACTCGTGTCAAATTTTATCTCTTCGTCATTAGTGGTTTCAAATTTCTCAAACATTCTAAGTCAATTCCCTCGACTTGAACTTTATTTATTATTCGCAATCTTTCATTATCATCGTAAGGCCATTTTTCTAATGTCTCTCGCAATTCCTCTTTTAATTCTTTACATCTATTTGCTTCGGTAAGTAATTTCTCGTCCGCTTCTCTCTCCTCTCGAAACTCATCATAATCTAAATCTATATCATTCGTGAAACACTGAAACTCATTCAACGACATTTCTAATTTCCTCTCAATAAGTCTCCCACATTGAGTTTTAAATTCCTTTAATTCCTCTCTCAAACTATTTATTTCCTCATTAGGTGATATCAATTCAGCACTATTAATCTGTTTTACTTCAGGCTCATTTTTAAATCTCACTCTATTTGGCGATTCACTTGGTGCATTATTACATACTTTAGCTAGGTGGTCATATTTTTGGCAATTATAACATTTAATCTGTCCATTAAAATTTACTTTATCCCTACCATCATTATTATAAGGGCTTCCTCGCCTTTCTCTATATGAATTCTGCCTATATGGTCTTGTCTGTCTACTTCTCGAATCATTTGTATTATCTTTATTATCATATCTATTACTTTTATCATATCTATTACTTCAATCATACCTACTATTTCTCGAATTATTTCTATTAAAATCGACTCGATTATCTCTAGTAAAATTATTTCTGTTATACTCATAACGATTATCTCTATCAAAATTGTTTCTATTACTATTGCTTCTATTTTCACAATTTCTATTTCTCGAGTTGTCAAGTCTTCTCCTGTTTTCAGGTGATTGACTTCTATCCGGCCTCGGGCTGACCCTTCGTCTATTTTTATCAAAATTCAAATATAACTGTTTCATTTCCTCCTATGGGATGTTGTCATCTGACTTACCCAACTCAGGTTTTGCCTCTATTGGTTTCTGTATTTCAAGTGCATCCATATGTGAACTAAATTTATCTCTTTTTATTGCCTCTATACGCTTAGCTTTATGAACTAATTCATTTAAATTATATTCAACCATAATCAATGCATTGTATAAATATTTTTGTATTCCGTTCCAAAACTGATCCTCAATTAACTTAGCTGTGTGTTCCCCTGCACCAAATGCTTTCTTAGCTAACTCGGTAATTGTATATACGTATTCTGCTAATGATTCTCTTGTACCTTGATATCTATTTCTAAATTTTTGAACGTTTATTTCCTGTAAATCGCTATCAATTACTATCTCGGCTCTTAAATATCCTATAAGTTGACCAAAATTATTTCCATTACATTCTAAATTATTGTATGTCTGCAGCGCATATCCTTTTAAATATAATGGGATCCTCGTTTTTAATTCATCCGGTGTCCAACCACAAGCCTCTGCATACTGAGAGATTTCAGTGAAAAAATTGTCGAACCTTTCGGGCTCTCCTCTATATGGTTCTACTGGTAAAATTTTTATGAAATTATTATTATTATTCATCCTATATACTGTTCTTTTTCTTAGATTATAAATTACTTCAGGTGTGTTATCTATTTTAACTTTGACGTTATCTTTATAATTTTCAAAAAAAATTATTTATTTAGATAAATATTCCGATAAAACTACACTAACCCTTTGATCGCAATTCCTATCCCCCAATTGTAAGTAACAATAATTAATTTTAAAGTCACGGTTCGCGGCACCAAATGTTGAGGTCTCACTATTTGAAAACCCTAACTTACTGGTTCTTATATAACTAATTAAATAACAATAAGATTGATTACTAAAATTTATTCAGAAATAAAATTCACCTTTTAAAATGTACAATTTATTTTTCCAAGCTTTCGAAATCAACTGATCTACAATAGGTGCGGGTTATGTTTCTGTTATATGTTTTGTCGTGCGTGTTATGTTATGAATTCAAAAAATACTCTGTTAGACTTTTTGTACTGTCCTACTTAAAAAATCTAGTAAAGATTGCCTTTTCAAGATTCAGGAACTAGTTTAAAAATTTTGGGCGACTAAACTGATTTTAGTAATCGCTTATATACAAAATTTTTATGCATAAATTAATTTTATTTATTTCGACATTTAACACTGAGCATATTTAACGTCGAAACTGTTAATTAAATTCAAATTAATTTCGCTCTCGTCAGACTGCCGTATCAAATTAATTTTATTTATTTGGATGTTGAAATTCAACACTAAGCATGAAAACTATTAATTCTTAAATTGTTTTGTTAATTAAATTATTTTTTGATTAAAATACTTTACCCATTATTTTTATTTGTGTTTTACAATAACAACTTATATTATAATAACATAAAAATTCAATATAAATTTACAATAAAAACTAAAATATATCAATTCAATTAAAAATAAAGTTCATAAAATTATAACATAGGCATTATGTACAGTTAAATACAGTTCGATACGAAATTCAAAGTTTTAAAAGTTATTTGAATCATACAATTCGATAAAAAATGGAAAATTCGCTCTTGTTTGGGGAATTATTTTGGGGAATTGAATTGTTGAGCTGTCGGTTCGAATTGCAGAGCGAAGATTTTATTTATTTACGTTCTTCGGCGTACACATTAACCCTGTACTTGCCTGGCCCTGTTCTATAATATTTATCTAGGGTGAATGTAGTGATAGATCTGCCCTCATCATCTAACAAAATTATGTAAACAAAAAATCGGAACAACATGGGGACCCTGGCCAAAATTTGGAAAAAGATTAAAGGATTTAGTCAATTAATCAGAAAATTTCGATTTTAGTTAATGGCTTAGAAACTATTTGATTCCAACTGTTGGACAGTCGACTAGGTCAACCTACGTTCGTTCGTTAGGGGATGAAGGTCAATCAAAAATAACAGTCACTATTTGTCGACCAATAGTCAAAAACCCACACGACTGTTTTATCACTATGACACCCATGATGCAAATTCATGTTGGTACTGTGCCATGATTGCGGACAGGGACGGCTCTACCATATAGGCGAATTAGGCGGCCGCCTAGGGCGCAAAAATATTTTCTAAATTATTTCTCGAGTATATAAAAAAATTATTTATTATGATATCTTTAATTTTTCTCTTTCACAATTGTCACTCCTATATTATTTTGTACTATTCTTTATGTATTTTGAAACTGCATATATTATTATATTTTGAAATGGACAAATTTTTTATTTCACTCAATAAAAAATTTATTATGAAATACCTACTCGTCGAATTAAGAAATTTAAATTATTAAAACATAATGTTTCAGTTGGCATTCTTTAAGGTAGGTTCTTCATAAAAATTCGCCTAGGGCGCTAGGCTTGGACAAAATTTCTTGAGGTGCCCCTGATTGCGGAACACGATGAAACAGGTGAGCCCCCGCCTTAGGACTACTCCCTCATGAAATCCGGGCTTCCACGTTTCCTGACGGCCGATAGAAGGACTTACGTCTTATTTCACTTGTCGAAACGTTGATCGATGTTCTTTCGTTCTTTATCAGCTACACAATCCACACAACACTCTTTCCTTATTCGACTTTATTAAACAAAATCACAACTCTGCGCATCTCAAAACATTTATTTGAGAATAGATATTATAGCATAAACAAACAAGCAATACATAGGTTCACCCTCATGGGTCTCTACAATACAACAGGTTTACGTGAAGAAAATTATGCAGCAGTCGTTCATTTGGTATCGACAGTTCGGGTTCCATGCCTATTATCACAAAATTGATGGGGAGGTTCCGACAAAAATTTCATCGAGGTCAAAGAAATCCATCGCATTCTCTTCCCAATCGGTGCTGGATGACGGGATCACTCGGAACGGAAGATGCGATGACGCCGACATTTCGGTTGCCGCCTGTCGATTTACTTGTATGACTGCGACGACTAATTTCGCCTCCAGCTCGACTTGTAGCATTTTTCGTCTTTTATTTCGTTCAGCCCGCGTCGGCTGCCGGCGCTTAGAGATTTTCTTCGGTACCGGAGAAAGGACCGGGTTTGGTGGAACGATAGGTTTTGTGGCCACCTGGCTGACACCGGTGATACTGACATCAGGGGTTGTGAGGGGTAAGAGATTGTCCACAAAACCTTTACAGGGTTTACCGAGGCGGGGTCGTTGGCTGATGATAAGTCGGAAAGACGTTATCTTCTTCCGATATCGGTATAGGAGCGATCTTTTTCGTGATCGTCGCCTGCATGTAGACCTTTTGCAGGGTTTCTGATTGTTCCTTGACCAACAGTCGCAAATATCGGCTCTCATCAATCAGGCTATCGCGGCAGTGCTCGACTCGCGATAGTTTCATACGCGTCTCCTTCATTTGCGTGGGCGCGAACCACGTACCTTCAAGATGCTCTATCTTCTTTTTTAGCAGAGCGATTTGGGTTTGAAGGGTTTTTATAATTGAATTTTTGTCGGCGCATGAGAGGCATTGCCGGAGAGGTGTCGTAGTTGCTAGGTGCATTGCCATTCCTGGAATGAATTAATAACGACACTAGTGCATGACAGAAAATTTATGTACAAAAAAGATATTCAATCGTTCCCATGATCGTTAACCATAGACTAAAAGAAATGAACAAAATGGATTCTTCTATCCGTCCATACCGGAGAGACCTCGCATTGCTGACGACAAAAAACGAAAATTGATTAATTAAGATTTATTTATTTATTTCACCTTAGATAGTTATCCTTGATAGAAGATAAAAATGCCAACCGTAGTGGCCTTACTCGGGGTTTTCTGTAATGAGGACGTAGTGTTATTACAAGGTCGGTTTATCATACCTAATTACTCCAAGATACTCCAATTATAATTCGCACATAGTTTCCGTTACTCGTGGGTTCCCATATCCCGACCCATAATCATTGACGAATTTAAATGTTCTTAATGTTTTTTAAAATTATGTAACTCAAGGAATAATTATTCAATCTATTACCTTCAAATATTCTACGAATGGGTTTAAAAAAAATTGAAATCGAACTATATCTACTATGCACTTAAATTTTTCGCACACAAAAATTATTTGTGGAACCTAATTCAAAAGCCAATTATAATGAAGGCGTACCATTAATTTTTATCGAAATTCCGTGATTATGCAATTAAGGTCTTCGAGTCTAATTCTTATCAAAACAGAAAATGAGCATAGTGGTTTCAACTAGCCGCAATTCTAATAATTTATGCCAACCTTTAGGCGAATACTCATAGGCAACGTCAATCTTAGGTTCATCGATGATTGGTGAAATAGATTTTAACTTGGAACAATTACGTGAACTGTCTGGCTTGTCTAGATAGTAGTCAACTCTAATCTGCTAACATTCATATCGCCAAAATTTCGAAAAGGCCAATTGCATGTGTGGCAACTCCAAATTAATTAGTGGAATATAGTTCAATGTGAACGAAAATCAGTACAAGTACTAGATAATAGCTAGCTAATGTCACACGCGATAATTTGTCTCACCTTATCAATTCATTCTACTTGCTGGTGGTTTGAGAATGCTATCGGGTTCTCATGTATTACCCTGCCAGTGCCATCGTTCAGCATTTCATATGATTATTAAATAAAATTCTGGTGTTATGTTTAATTATTTTCCTCATAAAGTCTAAATAAAAATTCATTTAAAGCAATTCCATTTAAAATACAACGATTTCGCTTTCAAAAATACTTTACTTCGTCTACTTTACATTTACTTTACTTCTTAAAAATACTAAAAGAGAGATAAACGAACCTTTAAAATATTATCATAATTATTAACATATTACATAACTACAAATGAGCTTTATCTTTTTGTCTAGTTTCCTTGGCTAGTAATTCTGAATGTGTTTATATTAAGTTGAGTTTCCCGATTGAATCTGTTGTACCATGGTTTGTCCTAAAGCTAAATTGTTGTAAATTTGACATTGACATTTTAATGTTCCTTACCTAAATTGTTGTAAATTTGACATTGAAATTTTCATTTCAATGCCGTGCTTATATAGTGTATTGTCAAATGTGCGGGCCAATCAAAATCGAGGCGCCGCCAAATTAATTAATTTAATTAAAATTTATATATTTTGTTGATTTTATCTGTTTTTTTTGGTTTTTCTTAAAATTATATTAATTTTTCTAAATATTTTTTATTATTAAATATATTTGGTGTTGTTTTTTCCACTTATCGGTTTTTAATGCTTTGGTTCTTTTAATTTTTTGTTTTAATTCTATGTTTTATTTTTCCTATGTTTTATTTATTTAGTTAATGTACTTATTTTGTATTTGAGTTATTTTTGATTTTTGGGGTATATTTATGTTGTTGCCTGTTGTTTTTTCTCTCTTTATTTACTTACACTATTTCCTCTTTGTTTTTGATCTCTACTCTCAGCCCAACACAACCAACCAGCCCATAATGATGCCAAAAAATCTGCAAATGATTCAATCATAACATTAGTTAAACTTTAGAGATAATGTTACGATGAGATTGTAAGAATTATAATAACCACCTCAACCCACCCCTAAGAGACTATAATGGCATGTACTTCCTTGTGAAGATGATTATCATTATTACTGTTACGCTTATAACGATTATTATTATCATTATTATTATTATTGTTATTTTGCTATTTGTATCATTATTGTTATCACGGGTATTATAATTACTAATGATATTGTTACTGTTATCCTTATTATCATTATTAGTATTATAATGAGTATTGTGATTATTAGTATTATCATCATCGTATAACATAAGCTTTATTGTAACCTTCATCAATTAACTTTTTACCAAAAACATATTCCACTCCTGGGGGATCAGAAACCGGCTTTTCTCCCACTTTTTCCATTACAAATTTTTGAAATTTAGCAGTAGTCATCTAAACTGAAAAAACCTCAATAAACTTTTAAATCTTAAAATAATTAATAAAACAAAAATACATTTTTAATGTTGAAAATATTTTCTTATCCAAAATAATTCAAAACAAATAAATTTCAATTTTAAATAAAAAACTTTATTTATTATACGTATAGTTTCATTATCATCGTGAGGCCATTTCTCTAAATGTCTCTCGCAATTCCTCTTTTAATTCTTTATATCTATTTGCTTCGGCAAGTCGTTTCTCATCCGCTTCAGAAACAGGTTTTGCAGACTTATCTGAACAAGATTTCATAGAAATTGTCAAACTAGCCATAAACTCAGATATTGTATTAATTAAAGGAAAACCGTTTAAACAAATTCATGATTTAGCTATGGGTAACACCAATTCACCAATTTTAGACATTTTCTACATGGATCATATAGAATCAAATATTAGATCATTTTTTGGAGATAAAATCCTGATGTGGAAAAGATATATTGATTACATTTTCAGAGTCTCCATGGTACCTCTCAATATAATCTTGGCACATGCAAACTCCACTAACACCAATATACAGTTCACTCTTGAACTACCTGACCTAGAATGCAAAAATGCTTTTTTAGATACTAGACACACTCACATTCAACAGACTTATTCACTAAAAGTCTACACAGTGGACACATTCTTCCTTGGCAGTGTCACGTTACAATCCAACGATAAATCGCTCTATTAGTAGTAGAGAGAAAAAAGTAATAAGGAACTGTTCGGACATTACGAAAAAACAAGAAACCCTTGAAAATTTCAAAATAAGGTTTTTGCAAAATGTATACCCAAAGGAGTTCGTAGAAAAATAATTTTTGAGTGAATATTACTCCAATAACCATAATACACAATAGGAACATGTCAATAAGCCAGTAATGTACCTACGCTTCCCTTTTTCAAACAATAAAACATGTAATATAATCAGAGTTACATTCGCAATATGGAGTTACTTGTACTTATTCGCCCAATTTTTACAACCGCCTTTGAAATCACAGCTTCATAAGTCTCAAAAATCTCTAACATCAGACCTATTTCATCGAGATTGTATATTATATAGGTTGCTTCTCAAAAAACTTTGTTTACCAAATCACTTGCACACAGAACGTTCCAAACAAGACTCAACGAACACATCAAAAACAAATCCAACAATTTTCACGAACACTGTAACAAAGTACACCAATCAGCATCACTCATACACGATAATAAGTGGTAAATGTGATAATGATCAAATTCACTTTAAAAAGGCAGTGCCGAAAATTCTTGAGTACAAAAACATCGATATATTACTGATTTAGTCTTCAAACTCTATTATATATACGTTTTTGACTTTTTCATTAAATCCGAGCAAACATTTGAGTTTAAATAAAGTAAAAATCACATTTTTTAGTATTTGAACTTTAAAAAACAGTTTTTCTTCAACTGCATCAAATAAAATATGGCATCAGAATTTAGCGAAATTTTAACTGGTGCTGATTCTGATTCAGAAAACGAAATAATTAGCGAATTTTAATATTTAAAATTTCCCGTTCTCAAAGGGTTAATAAATTTATTAATTGATTTAACAAAGAAATTTTGATATATTGCTGAATTTTAAGTGGAAAATATTTTTTTAGACGAAGTGTACAAGTATAATACAAATATAACACACTTTTTTTATTTAGACTCCGTGAGGTTTTCATTCTACCACTTATTGAAAAAGGTGACAGACTTACGGTTAAATTTTCTAACATGATATCAGTACAAAACCTGAAAGATCAGATAGCGCAAAAAATTAATTACGATGAAACAAATTTTGTTTTATTTCATAAGTTCGATTACTTGGAAGAGAAAAAATCAGTTCGAGACTACAATATAGAAAACGAGAGTACCATAAAATATTGCCTTTATAAAAAGTAATCCGATAAATATTTAATTTGAATAATATTAATGAAGAGTTAAACATTTATCAAAATTTGGTGACAAAGTAATAGAAGGATCTTATTCCAAGGTATATAAAGCTAGAGATAATGAAACGAGTCAAATGATAATGATAAAGAAATATAATACAAATGAATTGTTCAATGACGATTCTTTTAAACCGATGATACAAGAATTAGTCTCGTTTGCTCTCTTTGATGTACATCCTAATATTGTTCAGCTGAAAGCTTTTTATAAAGATGGGAAGTCATTTTATATGGGAATGGAATATATGGCTGGAGTAATGTCAATTTTAAATGAATTTTTCAAGTAATTTTTTCATTGTACTTTAGGGTTCACTTCATACATTCGTCTTCAATCACAAACCTGTTACAGATACAATGATTATTAAATGGTCTAAACAAATGCTTGAAGGCATCAATTACTTTCACAGTAAATTTGTGCTACACCGTGATCTTAAATGTAAATAAATGAATAATTTGGATGTTTATTTCTCATTTTTTAGCATCTAACGTCTTGTTGGACGAACAAAACAATATTAAAATATCTGGGTTCAGCTTGTCTAAGTTGTATCAAGGGGTCAATTCCGATATATTAAGCGATGGATTTACAAAGTCAAAAACATTGATTAATAACTTCATGGCCCCTGAAGCGTTTGAAGAGGGTGAAAAGTTAGGTTCGAAATCCGATATATGGTCATTCGGTGCGATTCTAGTTGAATTGGTTACGGGTAAAAAAATAACTTTGTAATCCAATTCTTAACATTTATCTAGGAGTTGAACCATTTCAAGGAAAAAATCCTACTGATATTGGATTGGAACTTCGGAAAACNTATTGATGTACTCATCTTTGCAGCAATATTGTTTGAAATTGGTAACGTTGAATTGTTTTTCAGATATTCTATTGATCCTTTGATTGTTTGAATTTCGCTTAATAATAATTCAATCTTTCTTAACAAATGACCATGCTTATTATCAATAATTTTCATATTCTTTTTATTTACAACAATAGAGTTATTGAAAACTTCAATATGATCAATCAATTTAAATTTTATATTTTGTATATATTCAAATGATAGGTCATAGCTGTTTTCTAAATTCTCCAATCTTTGAGATATTCTTTTTCCTGGATGCTTTGCCAATTTTGGTTTGTCAATAATATATAAAATATCCATCAACTTGGCGGTATTCGGACAAACACATATTGATTTATTAAGACTCCACAGTTATTGTTGTATTGTGTGAGCACACACTCGTTATAATTATTAGCAATATGAATATAGTTTTCATGGTGTATCAAATTAAAACTCGTACATACTTTACATTTATAGTCTATCAACCAATCAGAATCATATGGTATTAGTATAAATAAAACATTATATTTTAAATTATTGTCGAAATGTCGCAACCTAATTTTATTGAAAACCTTTTAAGTGAAGTAATCAACAAGAACATTGTGGAAAGCCTCAGTTTCCTGATCGATCGGACTGAAAAAATTATCGAAGGGAATCATATTAATTACGAAGATATGCTGAATTCAGAATGCCTAGAAACAAAAAAGTTCTATTTCCACCGAATATTTAACTGCCTATGTGACTGAAGAAATGAAGTGGACCCGAATAATAGTAGGGTTCACTTATATGAAGATCATCATCGAAAAAAGTTTATGGGACTCATGAACACTATTATCAGTGGTCTCAAGAAGTAATACTTTTATAATCTATATTTTAATAATATTTATTTTCTAGATAATCAAGTCCAAGTTTACACCATGGATAGAAGCCAATGGCGGATGGGGTACATTGAACCAACTCGCCCGAAATGCCAAAGAAATTCATGAACACAAAAGAAAGTTTAAAAACTACATTAAATTTGCAACAGGTGTTGATATTTTGTATATTATTAGTAAATTCTTTAATAAAAATTAATGTAGTTATTTGTTTTATTTTTAAATAAATTTACAAACAATAATTAACTAAATTTATTAATTAACACATTCACAATCGTTATCTCCACATTTCATTACATTTTCAACGACATGATCAATACAATCATTCGTAATATTTCCCGTATCTTTAGATTCATCTATAGGTTCATCTATAGGTTCATAGATTTCCTCAACAATTTCTTGAGTATCGGTTTCTTGAGTTTCTTCCTGATCATCAAATCCTGAATCTTGACTCTCAACTACCCAGCTGATATTTAATGCATTTGTAACAGATAATATGTCCTAAATTTTTCACCAGCTATTTCTGCTAATTTTTCCAACAAAAAGTTGATTACAAATTCTAAATAATAAATAATTCAGTAATTAATTAATCATCTCAATTGCTTTAATGTTGCAATTTCTTTGTTAATAAAGAGAAAAAAACAAATATGACTAATACATTTATTAAATATAACATTTAAATATTTTTGAAAGTCTAACAGTCATAATTTTCCAAATAGGAGAATATAAATCATTATTATCAACTTTATATCCCTGGATTGCAATTGTTATATACCAATTTTCATTTTCTTTGAAACTGATTTCATCAAAAGCATCATAAAATCTTGCATATCTGTTGTTGAACCATGCATGTTGATTACATGATAAATTTGAATCTATCCGTTTAAAAACATCAATAGTTTTAACATCTATCATTGAAAGCGTGCCGGATAAGAATTGAAATTTAGTTGGAATTAGCTTGGCTGGTAGAACCAATTTCATATTGATTTCTTCTTTCAAAAAATACATTTTGTAGTTGTGGAACATTTGAACCGGTTGTACCATTTCTTTAGGTTTTTCTGTGCATGAAATTTTCTTGGTCATCGTGAATAATGATTAAAATGAAATGTTACAGGGTTTTTATACCTTTGACTCATGCCTATCAACCAATCAAATTATAGCATGTATTTGTTTAAATTGCATGTCATTTGTATTAATGTTGCATTAATGTTCAATTTGTCATATTATTAATGTTTTATTATTATTACTATTTCTATTATTATTAATGTGTCATATTTATACTAATCTCATATTATTAATGTTTTATTATTACTATTATTATTATTATTATTATTATTATTATTATTATTATTATTATTATTATTATTAATATTTATATTACTATTATTTGAAATATATAAGAGAAAAAACAATAAAAACACAATAAACACATTTATTAATACAATCACCCGAGATCTACAATTGGGAATAGTGAAACCTTCTGAGAATTTTCACTAATTCCCACTCGACATATCGCCGATAATGATCGGCACAGCAAGAGCATCCGATGATGCATTTATATTCTGGTTCCATTTGTTTGATTGTTCTATTGATCTTGAGATCCCACAGGAATTGATGAAACACTTTTAATATCGTGATTTGGGTTGCATAAAATATGAGATCTGGAATAATCTCAAGTTCTCGGTCATTAAGAATTTCATTTAATTGGGGGTAAAAATACTTGAGTCTATTTAACATGACTTCTGAATATTTATCTGAAAATAAAGACTATAAAAATGTAAATAATAAATTTAAAATTTACCATAATTATCGATTTCTTTCATCCAACGAGCTGCGCTAGGAATTTTGTACATTTGAAAAATGACATTTAAACAAAAAACAGTTTGTTTAAAACAAACATTAACCAATTAGAAATTAACCAATTAGAAATTGACCAATGAAATTATCTCATTCCTAACATTGGTAACAAATTCTCTAAACTCCAAATTTCTCAACCCGAGCATGACAACCTTTCCACTAGCAAACACGTTGACACATATAGGGTTATATTTTAATAGTCTTAGTGCCGGAAACAATTCCGGTTCAAACATACAATCAGATTTCCTCGACATGTTATATAGATTGATACTATGTCTCATATTCATAGTAACGGTAATTGATTGGATTTCAATATTATTTATTCGATATTGTAATTTATTAATATCCAAGGGTTTCTTACATCCCATGTTTCTGCATTTACCGGTCTTGAAAAATATTATCGGGTATTTCCCGCTTCTATCGATAATTTGCTGGGGTTTTCCTGGTGGGAACTTCATATTCGATACATAAAAATTTCATTGATAATTTATATTTGCTAACATTATTAAATCATTTAACATACCCTAACAATTGCAATTTTCTTATCAGTCATTTCAAGATGCTAAAAAAATACCTCATGGATATATATTTCTTGATTTCACACAACAATGTCCCGATGATTTACGAGTAAAAACAGATATTTTCAACCCAAAAGGTGCCATGGTTTATAAACAAAGTTGAAAACCTCTATGAATAATAATGTTTTTAAAAGCAAGGGTGAAAAATATTAGGAAATTAAGACAAAGTATTAAAAAGAGTATTAAAGTTCCAAAAGTTCCACCAACAACTAGTTATACACCATCTAAAAATTTCTCTGCAATGAATCTTATTTCGAAAAATCCTAAACCTAAACGTAAAACCCGTAAAACCAGTAAAAAAGTAGTTAAAAATCATCGCAGTTTTCCATTTTTTAATGCACTGTTAAAGGCGCCGAGTATGAAAAGAATGAATATATTGCATTCATTCCCAAATTTTGTTGTCGATGATTTACTCAATATTATACTTAAAGTAGTCAAAGGCAAGATTAAAATCAGTAAATCCAAAAAGCATTTATAGGGCAAACATAGGAAACCTTTGTTATCATTAGTAAATAATAAAAATCGTAAGCAAATGAGGAAAATTATATATAAACAGCAAGGGGGATTTATTGGTGCATTGATACCTCTGGCATTATCATTATTAGGTGGAGTTGTAGGACATCAATCTTAATCATAAACAATGGGTGCTAATCCTTCATTGCCCGACATTAAATTTAATTTTAAATCTTCTTGCTGTAATGGAGAAGATTTAGACGAACCCAGAAGACGAAGCAGGTTTTGGTGGAGTGGCAAAATTGAAGAAAAGAGTTCCGAATTCGAAAAAAGAAACCCAGAAGTGGTTATCAGTACAGTTTGAACAAACCGATGCGGAAACGATTTCCAACAAGAGCATATAAAACATTTGGTATTGACGATTTATGGCAAATGGATTTGATGGAGATGATACCGTATTCGAAAATTAACAATGGGAATAAATATATTTTAACATGTATTAATGTATTCAGCCGGTTTGCATGAGCAATACCAGTCAAGGCAAAATCTGCAGATGAAATATCCAAGGCAATTAATACTTTATTTAAAGATGGACATACTAATAACTTGCAAACAGATTTAGGTATTATTATTATTATTATTATTATTATTATTATTATTATTATTATTATTATTATTATTATTATTATTATTATTATTATTATTATTATTATTATTATTATTTAGGTAAAGAATTCTACAATAGCAAAGTTAAGCAAATCCTCGATAAACTGAAAATAAATCACTACTCGGTACATTCTCAATACAAAGCTGCCCATGTTGAAAGATTTAATCGAACATTGAGAGATAGATTAAAGAAATTGTTCGTGCCTCAAGGTAATAAAAAATGGGTAAATGTTTTACCGAAAATAATAACAAGCTATAATCATTCATCACATCGAGGACTGAATGGATTGAGACCGGTTGATATTACATCAAAAACATCATTGACTTCTAAAAAATCTGTAAAAATTGCAAAACCGAAATATAAAGTCGGTGACCATGTTAGAATTAGTAAAATTAGTGCATCACCATTTATTAAAAATTTTGATACAAATTGAAGTGATGAAGTCTTTGTAATTTCAAAAATAAATACTAAATAGAATCCTGAAATGTATGTCATCAAAGACAGTGATAATAATATTGTACAAGGGAAATTTTATGAGCAGGAATTACAAGTCATTCCTCCCCCAAAAGTATTTAGAATTCAAAAAATATTGAAAACTAAAAGGTTGGCAAGGATAAACAATACTATGTCAAATGTAATATTTATCAAAACCTGTCATGGATATCATCAAAAGACCTAGTAAAGTAAATTTTTATACTATTTTACCAAGCAACAGTTGCCCATTAATTCATCCAGACAATCAAGCCAGCAAATTCATGGTCAATCTCCAGAATCAGATTTCTTTAAATGGTGACTGGGAAATTGCACTGCAAGATTTTACATTCGTGAACAACACATTCCCATTTTATAGTCAATGTAAGATTGATTTCAAAAGGAATATTGTGAAAACATGTAGCGTATCTTTGTTATCAGCAATTATGATAAAAAATATCATATTCCGAATCAAATATTAGGTCCGCATTGCTCTATGTTTTACAAGGATGGATTAAAAATCAGTTGTGATTTTAAACCATTTACAATAACATTCGAAACTATTGAAGATGCCAAACGAATGGGTTGCAATAAATTGAAAAATATTGTTACGGAAATCGAGCATTTATTACGTTTTGATCTATTTGAAGCAAACAGTATAGTGAAAGAAGAAATCAAAATATCAGTGTCGTATAATAATGAAGTTGAATAATCATTCACCTTTGCTGATGAATTATATTTTGATAAACTTGATGTATTACTTAAATATTTAAAGTTCAATTGTTCATACATATTTAAAAATTTGGAATTTGTGAAAGATTTGATGTTAACCTTCAGTTTTAATGATGATATTTGCGAAGTTACATTTGATAAAAATTTGGCAAATTCACTTGGATTAGAGAAGCAAAAATATCGAGAAAAATCGACTAGTATACGCAAACCAAGAATACTAGAACATCATCAACAAATGTTCATATACACTAACATTATTGAACCCATAATTGTTGGTGATTCCAGTGTTCCTCTTTTTGAAATCGGTATGGATTGAAAAATATGAACATGATGAAGTTGTCAATAAAAATATCGATAATCCCATGTATTTACCAATAGCATGTTCATGTATAAACAATATAGAAATAAATATTCGTGATGATAGTGGAAAACTTATAAACTTTCCAAAAGGTTCAAAAACTCATTTGACATTACATTTTCGTAAAATAAATGGCTAATTCTGATATTATTAGTATGTATAGTGGTAGCCAATCTGGCGGTGAATTACCATATTTTATTGGTAAACAGTATGGATCGGGATGATTGAGAACAATTGGTAGATTTGCACTGCCTATTCTTAAACGTATTGGTAGTTTTGGTATGAAAACTGCAAAGGATGTTATCATGAATAAACAGAAAATATCTCCTATGAGTTTTGCAGCAGCAGATGATGAAAGAAAAAAGTGGGTTAAAGGCTCAAGGGTTTCCACCATGTGCTCATCATTACAACTCGATTTTATGGATCAACCGAAATATTTACTACCGGGAGTTAAAAGGTCTGATTCTGCATTATCTCTTACTAGTGCAACTGGTGCACCAATATGTCAATTAGTTGATGCAAAATTATTGGTGAGAAGAGTTCGAGTGGACCCCTCAGTATTAGGTGGTCATCAATTGGGTCTTAATTCAAAACATGCAATTTATCCATTAAAAACAAAGTAAATTGTACAATTTGCTATTGCTAAAGGTGCTTCATCATTCTATAAAGAACAAATATTTGGTGACAGAAGAATGCATAATTTTATTCTCATAACATTTCAAAGTGAAACACAATATAATGGATCATATACTGCTTCCAGCTCAATTTTCAAAAACTTTGGTGTTACATCATTGACTTTGTCGAAAAATACTGATTATAGAGAAACATATATTCAGGATTTCGAAAATGACAATTACTGTGCAACATATTAGAAATCTTGTTAGAAATCTTGGTTATTTAGATATAAATTTGAATTGTGGAATAACTCTTGAAGAATTTAAAAGCAAATACCTATTTTTTACATTTGTTTTAGCCCCAATTTTGATTTAAATCAGAGTCAATTACCACAAAATGGAAATTTACGACTGAATATAAAGTTGGCAAAAGCCATTACTGAACCGGTACATGTTATAATATATGGAGTATTTGAAAATGAAGTTCAAATGACTTCAAATATAACCGTGTTGGTATAAATGTATACAGAAATATAGAAAGTTGTCATGGAGTAAGTGGTTTTTATACTGTTTAATTTATTAAAGTAGTTCTGTTCAGGTTAATCGAATTGGAAAACAAATATTGGGAAATGAATTTGTTGGAGTTTTTCCTCTTGATAAAATTCCATATTTGAGCAATAATCAAGCAATAATCGTCAATACTCAATCGTCTCATCTTGGCGGAGAACATTGGATAGCTATATATATGAAACCTGGTAATATATTCGTGTTCGATCCTATGGGTTTTTATAACCCGGCTTTGTTGATATCAAAACTACAAACAATGGGGAAACCTATCGTGTATAATAAAACTATGTTTCAAAATCCTTTGACCCAAACATGTGGTCAACATTGTTTAGCTTGGTTGTTGTATAAAAAAATTGATGTTTTATAAATGTATCCTGTTTTTATTACAGGGTTTTTCAATTGAAATCAGATTTTTTTTCAAATGAATTCAGAATTTTTTCAAATGAAATCAGAATTTTTTTCAAATGAAATCAGAATTTTTTCAATTGAAGTCAGAATGTCTTTAATAGAAATCAGAACTGTTTTAAATTGAATTCAGAATTTTTATGGGTAATAAAATATTATATACACTTTAAATGAAATCATGATAGAGTAAAAATTGGTAGTTAAAACTTTTAATCAGAATTCTTCTCTTCTTACCGCCTTTAATGCAAACCTTCTCGTGTCGTTGAAAAATCCGATACAATCCTCCGTGGTTATCGAATTGTGTCCCATTTCAATAGCGTTTTCAACTCGATTACATTTAGAACGTTAGCCGATTTGACAATTGATTTCCTTTTCGAGAAACACTCTTCAAATCGGATTTAATTGCGGCGAATAAGGTGGTAAAAAGCGTAACGTAAATCCAGAATTGTTGATCAAATCGCGTACGCCAACACTTTTATGTATTGTACAATTATCCATTATAATCGTACCTGTCGATATTCCTTTCGATCGTAGATTTCCTATAAATTGGGAGACAAAATTTGTAAACTTCTCTGCATTGTATCCACCTTCTACAACTTCAAAATTCAAAATCGACATTTTGCTGATTGCTGCGCACACTGAATAGTTTTTACTTCGTATACTTCTCACTTCTTTGCGAGCAGGCGATCCTACTTCGCTTCGTCCATATCCCAATCTCATCGAGCAATTGAACCGCTTTCATCAAGGAAAAAGACATGGTCCTCGTTTAATGCCAAATATTCATTGGCATACTCATACCTGCGCTCAATAGCTTCCGCAGTGTTGCGGGCAGCGGGAATTAAGGCTACTCGTTTAAAAGAGAAATTAAAGTCTTTGATTGACCTATGAATTGTGGCCAACGATACGTTAACATTCATAGACTCACTCAAACTTCTTTTCATACCTCTCAACGGAGTAGAACAATCATCGGAAATTTTTTCTTTTAGAAAAACTAAATGCTCTTCGCTCAATTTTTTGGACTTGCACCCTCTATCTTCCATTTTATCAATCCTTCCTGTCGTCTTGTAAATGCTAATAATACTATAAACAGTTTTATA
The DNA here is from genome assembly GCA_959609185.1 of Schmidtea polychroa. Lineage (NCBI taxonomy): Eukaryota > Metazoa > Platyhelminthes > Tricladida > Dugesiidae > Schmidtea > Schmidtea polychroa. Next base: position 14,298 of record CAUHTR010000443.1, on the reverse strand, counting down.
GTTCATAACGAGATCTGCAGCAATTTTTTTACGCTTTGGCTGGAATCAAATTTGATACATATAAGTTTTCTCGCAGAATTGCTCAATTGTGATTTTTTTGTTGGAGGTGTCTTATGGTTCATTGATTTTGAAAAATATTAATATTTTATGGATATTATATATACATATTTGAATTTGATTTCGTTTAAAACAGTTCTGATTTCATTTGAAAAAAATTCTGATTTCATTTGAAAAAATTCTGATTTCATTGAAAAAATTCTGATTTCATTTGAAAAAATTCTGATTTCATTTGAAAAAATTCTGAATTCATTTGAAAAAAATCTGATTTCAATTGAAAAACCCTGTATTATTAATATTAATATTATTATTATTATTATTATTATTATTATTATTATTATTATTATTATTATTATTATTATTATTATTATTATTATTATTATTATTATTATTATTATTATTATTATTAATATTATTAATATTTGTTTCGACCAGTCAGAGAGGGAAGGACATTTACCTCTGACTGGCAGTTGTATGGTGTTTTTTGTATCGAGTCTATGCGCGCGGTATGATTAGACCGAAATTTGTGAGTGTGCGCACACAGACGCGAGAAGTAGTTGTACTATATTTTTTTATGGTTTTTTTGATATTAATTTGATTTAGAATTGATTTGTTCTCTGCTGAAAGAGAAATTGTTTAAAAGAGAGGTATTATGTGGAAATTTTGAATTCTCGGTTGTTGTTAAATATAGAAGATAATGAATGTTTGAAATGTCGTATTTCAATGAGCAATATAGCGAAGATTATTATTGGAAGTTTATCAAACGATTGGAAATCAACGATTTAATTTCTGTAAATCATGAAATGACAGAAGAGGAACTCCAAGATATTTTTATGAAATTTCCCCAAAAATTTAAAGATATTCGTGAATTATCTGAAATCATTTATGACATTAGCGATAAAAAGATAAGCTTGCTAACTTATGAGTATGATATTCTATTTAATCGAGCTCTTAAAAAGATCAACTCAATTCAAATGTTTATTCGCCAAAGTATTGAACAATTATCCAATGTTTCCAATTCAATCATGGCTCAATCTCAAGTTATTGGACACGTTAAATGGTTTAATAAACAATGTTTGTGTAAAAATGGAGCGTGTGATACGATCAATTACAAAAAAGATTCTTCTGACTTGTTTTAGACGAAAACATTATGGTAGCATAGCGTGGTTCCGGCTAGCCAGCCGGAACAAGGTAATTGATGATTGTAAAATGTATTTTTTGTATTTATGTATTATGATAAAAATATAATAGCAACTAATATTTTAAAATTGAAATTGAAACAAGTGAAGGGATTTATGATTACGGGTTTGGCAAGTTATCAGCTATTCAAGCTAGAGCAATAAATCAAATTGTTAAAAGGTCGTGATGTAATTGCTCAAGCAGAATCCGGTACTGGTACAACTTCATTAATCGCGATATTCCTCATTGCAATTAACTGATAGCGATCTTCGTGAAACTCAAATGTTAACACCTTTGCCGACTAGAGAATTGGCACAATGAACACGAAAGACATTATGTGATTATTTTGTGAATTATAATATGTATGTGGTATTTTTTGAAACATTTCCCCTAGGGCCTGCCCTCCATAAACCTATTAAAAATAAATTAAATAAATTTGCGCAAATATTTGTAAGGACGTTGACAGGGAAGATTATCACGATTGAAGTTGAATCAAGCGATACTATTGAAAATGTGAAAGCGAAAATTCATGAAAAAGAAGGGATACCCCCAGGTCAACAAAAACTTAATTTGCTGGTAAAACATTAAAAGATGGCCTTACTTTATCAGATTATAATGTTAAGAAAGAATCTACGTTACATATCTGGTCTTGGGTCTTGCGGGGGAAGTCCAGTATCAGATGCTGAGTTCGAGGCAGGGTACAAAAGACGGACAGGGTTGAAGATTAAGGCGTTTACGGAACCGGGTTTTAGAAGATGGATTGGACACTGGGGAAGAACTAAGGAGAATGGAAGCATATGAAGACAAGTATGAAGAAGTAATGAACGAATTTGAGGAGGTGAAGAATAATGCTTTGGAGTTAGGACGAGAGAAAGAAGTGAAGGAAATTGAGGCAGCTCTGATAACGATTAGAAGCGGATTTTAGCAGAATCGGTGATCTGGTCCTCACGCAGAAGGAGGAAAGTTTTAAAGTGGATTCGCTGAAGGTCACAGAGAAATCATTTAGGAGTGAAGATCCAAATGAAAAACCGAAGTTCATAGTGGGATTGAAGCCCTTACAGCTTCCGATATTAAATGGAAGGGTAATGGAGCGTGTGATACGATCAATTACAAAAAGATTCTTCTGATTGTTTAGACGAAAACAAATATTATTATTAACTTTATTATTATTTTGAAAAATATTATTATTTTTAATTAATTTATCATTATTTAGATAAATATTATTAATTTGACATAAAGACCTCATATGCCTGGAGCATGCACAGTGCAAGTTAACAAAGGCATGACTAACACAGGCAGTCACATGAAATTTCAGTGTGATTAACAATGCATGCATGCATGTGTAGATGCAATGTGATTGGTTGAGAGAGGAAAATATTCAGTTTCTATGTGTGTGTGTCTAAATTCTCATTGCTGGGACAGGAAAATATTCATTCTCTTTATAAACATTTACAAATCTGAAATTTGTCACAATATTTTTAAAATTTTCAAAATTATAAATCGTACAAAATCTTACAAAATGGCTAAAAACAATAATATTTTAAGAACTTTATTGACGACATGTAAATTTATTATTATTTATTTATTGTTTTATTCTTTATTTTTAGATCATTTTGATTTTATCAAGTTTCCTGAGGACGAAACTATTCTGAATGTGGATAAGATTTTTGGTAATTTTAATATTTTTACTGTTTATGAAATTAATTTTTCATTTTAGATCCAATTTGTTATATTGATGAAGACGATGATGTCGTATTTATTGGGCAAAATAATGCCCAGTTAACAGTAATGTCTCAGTTGCCTGTAATGATGATTTTATGAATAATGTTTTCAATAAACAAAGTAAATTTATTTTATTTTAGTAAAATATTTTTAAAAACATTTCAGAGTTAAATGTCGACTTGGACGCAGATACCCCAATTAATAATGATGAGGATAATAATGTGTAAAATGCCTTCACTTCTATTGAGGAGGTAGCTAAGGATGAATCTGATTCCGACATGGAATCACGATGTTAGTATTTATTTATTTTATATATTTATTTTTTAAATTTCTCAAACACTTTTTAAACATTTAAAAACTTATTATGTTCTTGAAAATTATGTTCCTGAAAATGAAGAAAATGAAGAAAATATTATGATGAAAATGATGAAAATAATTATGATGAAATAATGAAAATATTATGCAAATGTTTAAAAAAGTGTTTAAGAAACAATAGCTATTATATATTTCTTGTAGTTTGCAATGAGCATCTACATTAGTTTAAATAATAATAATAATATTAATAATGATAATATATATTAATATACCTTGTAGTCTGCAGTCAGCATGTAGCTACAATTTTCTCAAATATAATAATAATAATAATAATAATAATAATAATAATAATAATAATAATAATAATAATAATAATAATAATAAAATTAATAATAATATTAATAATAATATTAATAATAATATTTGTTTCATTCCAAAAAGACGATTTTCAAGTTTCAAGCTTTATTTCCGCAAAGAAAACATTGGATCAATTGTTAATAATTTTAAGGCAGCCAAAATCATGCGACTATTGATTTTCATTGTTTCTGGTATCCATGAAATAAACGCCAAAGCACCCTGATGTTTTAAGTCGGACAACTGAGAAAATCGGTTGGATAATTCTTCATTGAATAATTTCTGATTTTCGCGTCGCGAACAAATCGATTTGAAAGATCCGACATAGCAAGATTCAATATTTCCTCATTGCAAATTGTGTTTTCATTTATTGCTTTCGAAGCTTTCATTTTACTGTGCTCAACAACACTTGAATTGTCGAATAATAAAAATCGACACTTTCTACATTTGAATTGAACTAAATCTTTTGAAGTGCTGATAAATTAAATAGAGCTTGAGAAACTGTATTTGCGCATTTGTTGATTTCATCACTGCAATTCATGTTGAAATATATCTTTAATTGTTTCATGAATCCATCATTTGGACATATAAATGACTTTTCCTTAATTGTCTCAATCGCATCGTTTAAACCAACTTTAAAATGTTTCATTAAATAAGCCGTCAAAATAGTTCCACTTCTTGATATTCCAGCACGACAGTGAACCAATACTCCACCAAATTCAAAATTTATTCCAATAAACCAAACTATTATTCCACTTCCCGAATTTTCCATTTTAAACAAAACCAATTCTCGAATTTCTACCAACTACAATATCAAAATCCAAAAAACCATCAATTCACAAAAACAATATACAATTAACACTTACCTACAATATCAATCCATTGCTCGCGTCTGTGTGCGCACACCAACAATATTCGGTCTAACCAGACCGCGCACACAGACGCGAGAGAAAAAAACCGAATAAATGCCAGTCAGAGGCAATCCCCCGCTGACTGGTCGAAACAATATTAATAATAATAATATTAATTTGCCCCCATTTAATGTAGTCTGAAGTCACATCTCTCCATGCAGATACATCTCTCCATATATAATAATAGTAATAATAATAATAATAATAATAATAATAATAATAATAATAATAATAATAATAATAATAATAATAATAATAATAATAATAATAATAATAATAATATAATAATAATAATAATAATAATTTTTATTCCACACATATACTCTCTTTATAATTATATAGATATTAATTGTTAATAATTAATCCGTTTTATAATTATTTTATAATAAAAACGGATTAAATACTAACAATAAAACATTAAATATTAGATAAATATTAGATAAATATTCAAATAATATTTATTTAAAGATTCATTCTTATTAGGTCAATTATATCAACGTTACTGTCAGGCTTCTGAACATTCAAAAGCTTGCCATAAGACCATGACAAAATATTATGGTCATATATTTTATGGCATCAATTACTATTTATGCCCCATATGCCAGACTTGCGAAAATATAAAATATAAAATTTTTTATAAAACACATAGTAAACATCTCAATCAGTTTACTATAAAGAAACTTAAACTTTTTAACCTCACACATAAAAATAAAAAAGTAAATAAAAACCTAAATAATAGCACAGATAATATAAAAAATGTAAATAAAAATGTAAATACAAATAACGATATAAATAAAATGTGAATAGCACAAAACATGTAAATGAAAGTCTAATTAATAATGTAATTAATAATGTAAATAATAATAATAATAAAAAACGGCCTGCTGTTAGTTTTGGGTCTGGTGTTCAATCTAAAGTTGCAAAAGTTAATGGTGGTGGAGATATAGTTAATCAAACCGATATAATTAATCAAATAGGTGGTTCTGTTGATATAGATAACGAACCCGTAATCCAAATAGATTTTAAGGGGGCTAGGAAAAATCTAAGGTTTGATCTGGAGAAAGATGCCTTAGTACAGATAGAGTTACACCCAAAATTATAGAAAGATTAATGTTAGAAATGAACGGTATGGGGCCCGTTAAGATACAGTTCACTGTTCTAATACAGTTTGAAAAAGATGGTGAGTTAAAAGATAATTTTTTCTCGAATAGTGCCCAGGTATATTCGGACAATTTTTTAGTAGAGGACATCACTAAATTAAATAATAAAATTGAACGATTCACATACCTAGGGAGCGGATGGCGGGCAGTGAAAATAAAAGAAATAGACTTTGTAATAAACAAATATTCCATTATGAATAGGCTAGCTGGTCATAGTTACATCCCCACTCCAAAGGCTTTATTAGGTAAAAGAGCCATACTAAACATTAAAAACACCAATGATGGTATGTGTTTCATCTATAGTATCCTAGCCCTCTTAAAGCGTGATGTAATACACATAAATAGAAATAGGGTCGCAACATACGAAAATTATTTAGACGACATAAAATTTTGATCCAATTAGTGATTGCCTCATGAAGTTATGTAACATTCCAAAATTTGAAAGGAAAAACAGTGAGCTAAATTTTGCAATAAATGTGTTGTCATATAGGGAATTGTCCAGCCATATTACGAAATGAATGGGCGAAAACCTATTCAAACTTTGTCTTTCATTGAAGAGCGGGCATATAGAGATTCCAGGACCTCTTATCCTTGTAAAAAATCTATTGTGCATTGAGTTAGGGATCATTGTCACTTCACAGGCAAATATCTTGGTGCTGCTTGTAGGAACTGTAATGTTTCTCGACGAATTCAGAAACAGTTACCTGTGGTTTTTCACTATTTTTTCACCATACCATAATATTTTGAAGTATGGTTTGAATAATTTTCCTTCTTGGGAATTAAATATTATTCCGACCACTACTGAAAAATTCATCTCTCTCATCGCGTATATTAACAAATTGCCTGTTCGTTTTATTGACAGCATGCAGTTTGTTAATTCATCTTTAGCAAAAAGCGGTTAAGACACTTTCCGATCTGCCTTTAACTTCTTCTGTTTTTGATGGCACATTTGTTCGAGCCAAAGGTATCATTCCTTATGACTTCACCACATCTCTTGAGGTTCTGGAATCGACTCTTGAACTACCTTCTATCTGGGATTCTGTGTCTAATGATGAATATGCATTAGCCCAAGTTATTTGGACTCAACAAAACTGCAACAACATGTTAGATTACATGTTAACTTACCTGAAGTTAGACGTGTTTCTCCTCGCAGATTATTTTACACAATTCCGTGCAAAGGTCATTTTCTTACAATGGTCTGGAGCCTCTTAATTTCTATGGCATCCCCGGTATGTCATGGGCCTCAGCGCTTATGACATTAACGGAACCCATAGAACATCTGTAGGACATGGAAATGTTTAATTTCTATGAAGGAGGGATACGGGGTGGGTTAACATTTGTTAACAAACATTATGTTGCAAGTTCTGAATACACAGAACTCTTATATATCGATGTAAATAATCTGTATGGATGGGCTCTTAGCCAAAACTTACCGTATGCTGACTTTGAATGGGTGCATGATAATCTGGATGATGTCTTGTATGAATGTAAGAATGCTGATATCGATAATCTTCCATATGGGTATACTATGGAGGTTAATATTGATATCCCTGATTGTTTGCATGAGTTTTTGAATGATTTTCCAATTGCTCCGGAAAAGATGTGCCCGCCAAATTCGAAAGTCGAGAAGCTGATGTTCCGCATTGGTCAATGAAGAACCATGTTCTTCATTGGTGGCTTCTCAAGATGTATATTGAATTTGGGGATATTATTAATAATGTTCATAGAGCTATAAAATTTACACATGCACCCATTTTTAAAGACTATATTTATAAAAACACAGATTTACGGGCTAATTCCACATGCAAATTATATATGGATTTATACAAATTATTTAATAATAGGTTGTATGGCAAATAGGTGGAGAATCTGAAAAAGCTGATGAATTTGAGGCTATGCAATCCTCTGAAAAGATGATTGTATATGCTTCAAAGGCGACTTTCAGGAAATTAATCAAAATTGATGATGACTTGATAGCCGCCCATCTGAATAAAGATTCGATATGTTTAGACAGGCCTATTTACATCGGTCAATCAGTGCTAGACCTGTCTAAACTAAGAATGTATCAATTGTAATATGTGGAATTGGCCCAGTACAGATTTGAATTTAACTGTGACCTTTAACCTTTTTTCTTGAGGTTAGGCTCTATAAGCTTGACACTCTTTTGCCGGCAATGATTCGTGATAATCTTCTAGATACCAGTAATTATGATCCGGCTCATCCATTATATTCAAAGAGCTTGGATTCGGTAATAGGATAATTTAAGGACGAAAGTAAAGGGCTGGGCTATAGTGAGTGGGTTTTCTTGCCCCCTAAGTGTTATAGTTTGTTAAGAGATAAGGCAGCACTTGGGGCAAAAGGAGTTCAGCTTGATATACTGAGATAGGCCACCAGTCTTATTTAGATTGTTACAACAGCAACGTAACATATACAGTGCCACAAACAAGAATAGAACCCGTAATCGCCAGCTCTTTAGTTTTAAGAATAGTAAAATCGCATTGTCAAACAACGACGACAAGCGGTTTTGGGTGGGGAAAAACTCAAGTCTGGCATATGGTCATTATTTAGCACTAGATGTCATAAATGATGATGATCAAATATTTGATGATGATAATAGTCGGGGATAATCAATGTTTGAAGTTGGGCCACTTTATATATAGTATTGCACAATATTATATAATCACAGTACCTCCCCCTTTGTGTAGCTGACGGACTTACATCATTTACTGATTCATCAAACATTTAAAAAAAATAAAAGAGATATTAACAGTTTAAACCAGTTCAGTAAAATATTTTTTTTTGGGTACATTATTCTGCTTCCATTTCTAGATGATATCTATTTTTACATTGTGACAAAAGATTAAAAATTTAATTCTTTTACAAAAAAATCATTGTTTTCTTTTCACTAGATAAAGATAAAGCAGGAAAGTTGTGTTGTATAAAATTACTTTTGATCTTTTGTCAAAATGAAAATAAATTAAATATCATCAAAGCTTCATTATGCATTTATAAAATAATCAATGGTGAAAATTAAAAACTTTATAAAAGTAAAATTAAACATTATAAATGTCATAAATGTATTAATAAAGCAAACTTAACAGTACAAGTAACGCTTGGCTCACTCGTTATAATTAAGATTTATATATAAAAATATATAATAAAATAAGCTTTTCATAAAAAATAAATCCAGATTTCTAAGTAATCAGTCGCATTTGTTTACTTTGTGAAATTTTTAATTCAAAATATTTTTATAAAAAAAACAATTTCAATCCATACAATGAAAAAATGCACTTTAAAGTAAAAAATCGCGGCAAAAATCTTTGCTTTGTTGTCTTTTCTGATTACAATTATTCTGTGAGAATTCGAATTTATCATTTTACTTGAAAAAGTTTATCTTTAATCTACATTGCAAAGGTAGTATAGTGAGATCGTTCAGGAATTGCTTTTTTGACAATTCAAAGAAAATCTCAGAAATAAATTCTATCGATTTTTTGACTATTTCTATGAATGTTAGACAAAAAACAATTTTTTGTTTGAATTTGTCTCTGTTTAAATTGTGTTAATTTTTCAATGTCAATTAGACTTATTAAGCTTTATTAAATTTTCAGAAATAAAGCAAATAATATTTTATTTTCAAATTCGATTAAATTTGTTAGGATAAAAAAAGGTCACTTCGAAAATACACCCGAAAATCAATAAATAAAATTAATGGAATAATTTTGCTGTGAATTTATATTCAAAATTTAATAATATAAATGTGCAATGTCGGTATTTAGAGGAAATAATGTAATTAAATATATGAAAATAATCTTTATGCTAATAAAAAATAAGTTATTTAGTAAATAAATTTTTTAATTCATTAAAACGAAATAAAATTGCTAATTTAAAGACTTCCTTTAAGTAATTTCCTCTAATAATTAATTTATTAGTAATAAGATTTTCAATTATATTTAAAATGTGTAAATTACACAATAATATTTAAACAATTTATTATTGTTTAATAAGTATTCTTTTCCTCTTCGGAAATCTTCCAGAGTTATAGCCATTTGATCATTCTGAATTTGACAGCTTTTGAAAATATTAGTGATACAAATCATAGAATTTCAGAAGGATCCTGATATTGCATCATTGCTTTACGCGACTCTAACCGAGTAATACTTTGTCTCTTAAAATGAAATTTCTCGTTCCTCTTTTATCTTGATCTCTCTCTCTTTTATTTGAGTTGGCTTCTTAGCTAGATTGGATTTCACTGACTTTAAAATTTTCATCTTGGAGTTCTTGAATAAATAATCTCAAAAGGTGAAAATTCAATGGCGCTCGTATTGTAGCATTTAAACAAAACTCAAGTTTGGGTAAGAGTTCGTACCAACTGATTTCTTTACACTATCCTTTCTATGAAGTAGTAATCATTTTTCTTATTTTCCTAATAGTTCTTTCAACAAGCCCATCTGATTGATGCTGATAGATTGAACTTAACTTACGTTGTACTTCTAATTTCTGCATCCAGTTTCACATTAACGAACCTTCAAAAAACTTTCAAAAATATCCAGTTTTCAAAATAACACTTAAAACAATGATTTCATTTTTAGTGTGTCACTGTCAACTTACAATCTTACTGAACCGATCAATATGACTATTAAATACCTATTTTTCAAATATTGTCACGCATGCTATGTCTATTACTATCTGTTCTGAAGACCTTTCTCCTGATGTTTGTAATAAAATTTCTTTTGTTCTTCTGTTAAATTTTTCTCATTACATAGATTGAGCATTCATTTAAACATTTTGTGATGCTTTGAGTCATACCGTATTTCCCCGAAAATAAGACACTGTCTTACTTCAAATTTTCAGAAAAAAGCTACCTAGGGCTTATTTTCGGGTAATTAGATTGTTGATCATATAAATGCAATTTTTGTTGAACAAAGTATCCACTGTGACAAGTTTATCTATATCAATTATTTCATTTAAATGAAAAATAAATAACACACATTTCACATGCGTGACGCCTGTATACCATGCGAATCACGATTATGGTCTAATATCTTTATGTTTCGTTTATAGTGACTTATGAATGGACTAACTTTTTTCAGTCAAAAAAATTATTTTTTTCGGGCATAACAACTTATGACGTAAAATCGAAAGAAAGTGCCAGGGATAAATAAAAAATATATAAATTTTATAACAATATGCTAAAATGCAATTGCCCGAGCAATTCAATATGTTCGAACCTAAACTACACGTGAAGGAGGGTTTATGTAAGACATCTGAACAGAACATGTATTAAAATACCTAAAAACCCATGTAAAAACCGACACATGTGATTTTAAAATTATGGTCATGATCATTGATTGGGGATTGAATAACTAACAGATTTGCCAGTATTTGACACTTTAAAGCATAATATTTATGGCTAATTTGAATTAAAATTACTATTTTTTCGTTATGTAAATAAGTAAACAGATCTTTCAAGGTAGGTCTTATTTTCAGGGTAGGTCTTATATTTTTTGTGGGCGAATAATTCATGCTAGGTCTTATTTTCGAGGTAGGTCTTATTATATGGGAAACACGGTATATTCCAGAAAAGAAATCTATCAAATAATACAAATCTTGTTAATACATAAATATTACAATATAACTTGTTATTCACAATAATTGATATCAATTCATCTTTTATACAGAGTTGTTCTATCCAGAGTTGTTCTATCCAATATTTGCACTGTATAACTTCGACAGATACCGTATCTTTCTCACCATTCAGTAGCTTCATATATTTTAAAAATTATATCTTCATTTGGTTCTTTTTGATGATTTCATAATATTTGCATTTCCTTGTAAACTGTTTATGTTCCTCACTTCTGACTTTGCTTTTTGGCATCTTTATGTTTTGTTTTTACATTGTGGGAAAAGTTCGTTTTCGATCCTTGATAAACAGTCTTCAGTTTCATGATCATTTCCTTTTCGATACAATAACTCAAAATCTATTCTGATAAGTTTGCGAGTTATGTCTAAAGTTATATTGTCTAAAGTGCCCAATAAATTCATGAAGAGCTAATAATTCTTTCTTTTGTAACGCAGTATTCTAATTCACATGGAATCACTCATTCCCGTTGTTACAGCATATAACAGTCCCTCAATATGTGAATCATCTTATTTAAAACCGATACTAATTTTTCAAACTCATAAATAACTTGAGATTGATACTCACATCTATATAAGACTATGGTAGTCAAGAACATTGGCTGTACAACTTTCTGGCAATTGTTTTTAGCCTCCATCACCATCATGGTTTGTTTTTGGTATGAATAATTAAAATACCTGTTTTTTGCATAACCACATTTGCAAAATTAACTACCAATGTGGAATTTTACTTTGAAACAAAGTTTGTTTGTCCACTACTTGAATTTCATCGATGTTTTTGATATATTACTGATTCGTAGTCTTCAAGCTTTTTAATAAATACAATGGAAAAGAAATCAGTGGTGAAATTGGAAAAAAACGTTCTTATAATATTAAAATAAAACGATTTCAATCAAATTTTATTTAGACGAAAAAAGTTTATACGTTGCCGGTTTATGCGTAAAATGTTATTATACACAATAGACAAGCTAAAACCTGCATGCACGTTAGATTTAATAGTAAATTAAAAATGGTCCAAGTGAAAGGGTTAACTTCAATTCAATTTCCGCGATTAATAATTTTATACCGATTTTAATTTATACCGATTTCAAAATCTGAATTGGGCAAAAATATTATTCTAAAAACGAGAAATGATTTCCTCAACATAAATATCCTCTTGTAGCTAGAAAGTCGGTATCAAGTTACCCCATGGAATATCCACTGAATTATACTTTTATATTTACTCTAGATATAAAAATATATTGGAATCAACAAAGAGCGAGGAAGCAAATATTGCGTTCATTGAAATATTGAATTGGATGGATTATTTTGATTTTATTTAAAGATTTTTTTCATATTTTTTTAAAAAATATCAATTTAGAAAAATTGCACTTGCCTTTATTTTACTTCAGTCCATTTCCCTTTTATTCCCTCTTATTTTTACTCAGGTAGAAAGTCTTGAAAGTTAGCAGCATCTCCGGTCTCAATATAATTAATAAAAACTTTGGCAAAATATCAGAAAGATTTGATTTTTAAATATTCAGAAGCAACAAAAAGACCATAAAAAATATTTAGAAAAACATATTTTAAACAATTTTTTCTTTAATAGCTAACAATTGAGTAGAATTTGAAATTTTTAACAAGAAAATATCATAGACTTTCTATTTCCTGAATTAAGTAAATAATGTATAAAAAAAATAAAAAATCAATCATTTAATTAATTATTATTAGAAAATGAATTAATTTTCAGATATATTTTTAATGTTACTAAACTTAATTTAGTTAAAATATTTGCACATTTAAAACAAAAAATACTTTCCCCAAATATTTAAATATCTAAAAGCCACACGAGAAAGCTCAAAGAGCCCCGGTTCCTGACATCTGAATTAAGCTAATAATTAAAACAAACAAATGACTGGAATTCCAATGACATTAAAGAAATCGTCAATGAGATTCCTAAAAAATAACTCAAATCAAAAATTGCACAGAATTCTATGAATTGAATTCCTATTTTTGTGTCGATTTATTTCGCATTTCTATCGATGTTTGTTTCTCTTTGTATGGTATCTGATGTCGCATTATTCAAATCAACATTGCTTCTTCAATCTTTGATCGGACTCGTTTCTCCACTCGGGATTGTTTCAAACATAATAGACAATTTTCAGAAGCATCAATACCTTCTAATACCATTTCCTTTTGACATATTTTTATAAAACTCGATTTTTCATGATTTTCGTCATATGAAATGAAATGGTTTCTTCTTCAATTTTTGTTTCAGTTTACTCTGGTTCCGAAATTAATGGAAAGTAGGTAGTTATGTGCACTTAGATCCATGTGCACTCTAGATCCAGATACCCCCCCCTATTTTTTTTTATTTTTTTAAAAGACCCCCCCCATAATTTTTTTTTTTTTTAAATTTTTTTTTAAATTAAATTTTGTTTTAATTATCGATTACGCAATAATTTTATTTTGTTCTAATCATCGATACGTAATAATTTAAATTTTTGTTTTAATTATCAATTACGTAATAATTTTTATTTTTGTTTTAATCATCGATTACGTAATAATTTAATTTTTTAAAACGGCGATTACGTCATTGATTTTAATTTTTTATAAGAATATTTTATGTATTATACTTGAAATTTAATTCTGTTAAATGAGACTATGATATAATCAAAATTCTGAAATTTCATGTTTTAGTACACGATTTTTTAAATTTACACATCTTTTTAAACAATTGAGATATTTTTTCACTCACACAATATATAGATAGAATTTTAATCTCTATAAAATGACATCAATATTTACTTCAAATTCATAATCATAACACCTTAAACAATGTCTTTTTCAGCCAAACTTTTACATACACACATATTTTTCAACTTTTAAAAAATACAATTATTCATCTATACTTAACTCATAGTAAATAATTATATTAAAAGACATATTAAAAGATGTATTAAAACTAAACATTTATTAAATCC